>JASPKZ010007463.1:0-250000 GCA_030220185.1 Diploptera punctata
TATAAACATAAAAATTCCTTCAACAAAAAAGAAGAAACCTTGAAGATAAACAAAATTTTGGATCCCAGCACTGCAATAACACGACACGAAGCCTATGAATCTTCTGCACACGGCATCCATCGCAACAACTCGGTGCTCGCAAGAAAAACCTCCCCTTCCACCCAGGGTTTAGCCTATAAACAGCGAGACAGTTTCCAAAAACGACCTACCAGTCTGCAGGCCGACTGTTGCGGAGTCACAGAGAGCACGCAGTATTCTCCTGATGATGTCTACCGCAGCAGTAGACGAAACGTCGAGTCGAGTAAGAAGACAACCAGACCACGGCCTAATAAAGACCTGAAGACGAACCAAATATTGGATCAAGACGCCGGCCGAAAAGGCCTACAATTATATATAAGCAACCTCTTACGGGTAAGGATGTGTTGTTTTTCTATTTGGAAAATTTGAAGAATTAAGAAAGAAAAAAGGACGCTTTCTGTTGCAATTTAAGCTTCCTTTTACGGTGCAGGAGACACGGAGAAACTATCCCTCAATTTTTACTATGCAAACATATCTGCAAAAGGACAAAAGGCTAAGAGGATATAGGGACGAATGGAACGGGCTCTACTTAGAGAACGTATTCATGATACAAGACGAACATTAGGGTTGAATGACATTGAACTACTTCATTTACATCTAAAGCCTCAGCAATTATTCTCTCAAAGAGAGACTGGGAGAAGGTGGACAACATCACGTATTACAGCTTGTGCCGAACCATAGAAAAAGAACACTGTACGGCACAAACAAAAATACGCCAATATCATTCAGAAAACAAAAATAAACCAACCCAAATCAAGAGCGGTAGTAAAGTTGAATGACCGCAAAGTAAATGAAGAAGAAAGAATTTGGTTCTTGCCAAAGGAGGAAATTTTGCTGTTATGTATGAACACTAAAACAGTACCTATTGAAGAAATTCATAGCCAATGTAGGAAGCCGGAATAAGACAGCTGCCTCTCCACCAGAGTGAGGAAATAAAGGGGCGAAAAGTGGTCCCGCATTCTCCGAAAAAGGCAAACCACCTACGGAGCCAATTTATCAAGAAAAGAAAAAGAATCTTTACTTACTTTAAACTCAGACAAAAAATATCATCATTCTCCCTGCAGATAAAGGAAATGCTACCGTCATCATGGAAACCGAGCAATACAACCAGAAAATACAGCAGCTTTTAGATCCAGGAAACATACAAGATTCTTAAAAATGATTCCCACAGCAAGAGTTCTACGTAAATCTAATAAACTTATCAAGAGTTCCTCACTGGATGAAGACATTAAACAAAGATTGTGCAAATCAGAAGCATTGCCACCTAGATTGTATGGGTTACCTAAGATACACAAGGAAGGAACACCACTCAGACCTATTGTTTCGGCCATTGGTTCACCTACATATGAACTCGCCAAGTATCTCGCCTCACTGCTGAAACCATATATTGGTAAAACCGACACTTTTGTAAGAGACTCCACGCACTTCATAGAAAAGATAGACACTCTGAAACTCAAGCCGAATGACATAATACTAAGCTTCGATGTGGTTGCATTATTCACTAAGGTACCTATCGGAGATACAATGACATACTTACAAGAACTCTTTCCTCCAGATATAACAGCGCTCTACAACATATGTCTCACAGAATCTTATTTTCAATGGAGAGGTGTATTCTACGAACAAATAGATGGCGTGGCCATGGGAAGTCCATTAAGTCCCATAATAGCAAATTTCTACATGGAAAAATTTGAAAAACAGGCTTTGGAGAATGCTACCTTAAGACCCACAGTTTGGCTGAGATATGTGGATGACACCTTCGTCATTTGGGAGCACGGTGAGGAGGAACTAGATAACTTCAAGAAACACATAAATGGGATTTGTCCCAGCATCCAATTCACCCTGGAAATAGAACAAAACAACAGTCTACCGTTTTTGGATGTTTTGGTAATCCGAAACCAAGACATGACACTTGGACACAAAGTTTACAGGAAAAATACACACACAGACAGATACCTACATAAACAGTCTAACCACCATCCGAGACAAAAACGTGGGATAATAAAAACCCTGGTTGAACGAGCCAAAAGGATTTCGGAACCACAGTATCTGCAAGAGGAAATCAATCATCTCCATGCAGCTTTTCTAATCAATGGATACAGCAAAACAGATTTTCGTCGAGCCATAAATCCCAAGAAATATAGGTCCGAAAACGAAAACAAGGAAGAGACAAATGGTAAGGTCTACCTACCTTATATCAAAACAACAACAGAGAAAATTGGACGACTATTAAAGAAATACAACATATCAACAACCTACAAACCAACACAAAAAATCAGCAATATACTTCGCCCAGCCAAAGACACTAGAGATCCTTTAAGTCATGCCGGTATATATCGTATCCCGTGCAGTTGTGGAGAGGTGTACATCGGCACAACAAAAAGAATGATCAACACAAGATTACAAGAACACATGAGACACTGCAGACTAAAACAAAATGAAAAATCGGCCGTAGCGGAACACTTGATGAACAACCAACAACATATTATAAGATTCGAAGATACTCAGGTATTATCACAAACATCACATTACTACACCAGACTATACAGAGAAGCCATTGAAATATATAAACATAAAAATTCCTTCAACAAAAAAGAAGAAACCATGAAGATAAACAAAATTTGGATCCCAGCACTGCATAACACGACAACGAAGCCTATGACTTCTGCAATCGGCACAACAGCAAACGCAGAAAACCCCCCCACCACCCAGGGTTTAGCTATAAAAAGAGAGACAGTTTCCAACCACCAGCCAGTCTGCAGCCGACTGTTGAGGAGTTCACAGAGAGCACGCAGTATCTCCTGATGAGGTCTACCGCAGCAGTAGACGAAACGTCGAGTAAGAAGACAACCAGACCACGGCCTATAAGCCCGGAAGACGAACCAAATATGGATTAACATTTATTTGTAAATAAAATTTATTCCTATTCTTATTCTTATAGAGGACCAAGTTGTGGGACAGATCATAAATTAGTAATTGGAAAATTTGTATTTCCTTGCATTCTTAATAAAGAAAATGTTAGAACAGAAACGGAAATAAAATATAATGTAGAAAGCCTACAAAACGAAAGTGTAAAACATTTATATCAACAAAAATTGAATAAAAAATTAACACAGAGTGAATTCAGAGATACAAAATAAATGTATCAGTACCTAATAAGGTGCATTCATGAAGCCGCCTATAAAGCATTGGGTGAGAAAGACGACTATAGAGGAAGGACAGCACTGTTTTGGAACGATGAAATAGAGAAAAAAATACAGAATAAGAAACAGTTATTTTTAAAATGGCTTAGTAAAAAGAACCAGAACGACAAAATACAATATCAAAAAGCACAAGCAAAAGTGAGAAGATGGTTACTAAACACAGAAACGATATTTGGGATAAGAAATGTACAGAATACAAACATATTTAGGAAGCAAGAAGAGTTCTGAATCATGGAAATTTATAAAAAAAAATATACGTTCATCGAATAGAAATAAAAATCTTCTCAACCTAATAGGGATACGTGAATGGGAAGAATATTACAAAAAACTTTTAGTAGAGGACCGAAAAGAATTTTTGGGAGAAAATGACGATTTATCAGAGAGGGAAACAGGAAACATAATCGAAATTGATATAAATACTGTAAAAAAGGAAATTATTAGAATGAAAAATGGTAGTAATGCCGGCCCAGGAAATATTGCTATAGAATTGATTAAAAGTGGCAGTCAGAAGTTATTGTTTAATAAAACAATAAATGGCGAACAAGTGCCAGAAGAGTGGAAAGTCACTATTATAACATCGATACATAAGAAGGGAGACAAGAGAAAGTGTGAAAATTATAGAGGCATATCAGTAACAAGTATATTAAGTAGAAAATATGGACGTATACTAAGTAAAATGGTTGATATAGAATACCAGGATAAAGAAATGGAAGATCAATCTGGTTTTAGAAGTGGTAGGTCATGCACAGATAATATATTTAACATAACAAAAATGATTGAAAAAAAAGAGCTACTAACAGAGATTTACATTTTCTTTTTGTCGATTTAACCAAAGCATATGATAGTATTCCCAAAAAATGTTATGGGAAACTTTAGACGATTCTAACATTACCAAAAAATTAGTAGAAGCTATAAAAGCATTATACAAAGGATCTATTTCGAAAATAAAAGTTGGAAATCATATAACAAAAGCATTTACCATTACAAAAGGTTTAACGCAAGTTGCAGTTTATCTCCAACTCTATTTAAAATTTATCTCAAAAGAGTACTAAGAGACATGAGGAAAAAAATGCCAATAAATGGGCATATCCATCCAAAATACACATGTATATTCACTAAATTTTGCAGATGACCAGGTATTAATAGCACAGGACCACAATGACATAGAAATATGGCTAAAAAAACTAAAAGAAGAATATGAAAAATGAGGACTTTATATTAACTTCGAGAAGACTAAATACCTGAGTATAGGAGAAGAAATGGAAAATATAAATTTCAACAATGGAGAAGAACTAAAACCTAGTATTGAATGCACTTATTTAGGAACAAAATTAGACCATTCAGGCGATAACACAGTGGAAATTAAAAATAGAATCGCACAAAAAAAACAAGCAATAAATGCTTTAAATTCTGTTTGGTGGAGCAAAAATATTGCAAAAAATAGAAAAGTACAAATATATGAAACCATAATTCAGAGCATTTTAACATGTGGTGCTGAAGTCTAGCAAATTCCTACCAGGGAAATGAAAAGAATTTTAAGTACAGAAATGGATGTTTTAAGAAGATCAGCTGGAAAATATAGAATGGATAGAATACGAAAATAAAGAAATAAGGGAAAATTAATGGTGTACAAGAGGAGACGGGCATCATTGACATTATAGAAATGAAAAGACTGCAGTGGTATGGTCATGTCAAAATTATGCCAGAGCAAAGATTGCCAAAAATTGTTATGGAATGGATCTCAATGGAAAGGACGAAGAGAGGAAGACCGAAGAAAACTTAGATAGAAGGGGTACAAGCAGCTATGAATATCAGAGGAATGGAGGAAGACCAATGGATGGACAGAGAGGAATGGCGCTTGGTTTCCGGAAGACGGCGGCAGCTGCCATGATACCGGATGATGATTATGAAGATGATAATTATTATTAATTATTTTCACCGCTGTGATAACGGGGGTAACGTTTTGGGTCCCTAGCCAGTGGGAACGCGTTCGATCCCCGGTCTGTATAATTTTCTCAGCGAGTTTATTTTTAGGGTTTTATTCACTTGTAAGGCAAATGTACAAATGACGGGAAATGTAAAGGCGCAAGTACTCCCCAAACACCTTCTGGCCATCGAAAGCACCCATATCATATTCGCCTTTTTTCACCTTCAGTAGTATGAATAATGAGCAAGTGGTATGTCTTATCTTAAAGATCGGTTTGTCTCTGAGTTAGTCCTAGCACTGAGCTGATCACTCAACTAGGAAGGCCTTCCATGTCCTTGTGTGGGCCCTCCATGTCCTTGTGTGGACAAAACAGCATGTGCGTGATCCAGAGTTTAAAATCCTCTCCCGACTCGTCGTGCCGCTATGAGACACGATTGTATAATGACATTTGAAAATACCTAGCCTATAGAATCATGTTAAACTAAGGTAAATGGAATATTGTTATTACCAATACTGCCACTATTTTATTTATAATATTACAATTATTACTGATAAATATATATTTATTAATAACCTGTCTATTATTATTACTATTATTATTATCATTAATATTATTCTTATCATTATTGTTATTAACTTTTTGTACATTTATTTACAAGCGTTGCTTTGAAGCAACAGTGCTTTAACTGGAGTTATCTTAGTATCAGCCACGCTTTAACCAGTTTTTCATAGTTGCTTCGAAGAATCGTGTCGTAACTAAAATTCTAACTTCAACAGTAACAAAGCGAAATATATCACCACTACATACGTATATAAATATAAACCGTATCCAATGTTGTATTCGTATAATTTCATAATTTGGTAAAGAAAGTGATATAAATCAGTTTCATTGCTTATGAAAATACGAATTTTCAAAGTTTATTCTAATTCATTCACTTTCCCTCTAATTATGTATTACAAATTTTTTAAACACAGTACGGGTATAACAACTCTACCGACAAACATAATCAGATTGTTCAGAAATTTCTTGAGTGTTTTAATTCAAGGTCTTAGGTGAATTATTACCTTGGTATATATCATAAGTAGCGTTCTGTCGTCTATTATTCCGATGTATTGTGTTAGATTGCAATTTTTACAGTACATACTATCGATTGTGATAAGTTGATTAATTTTAATGATTAAATTGACTTATCTACCAAAATCCATCTCAATGTACAAATGGCGTGATAAATGTCTAATAAGCGACTATAGTTATTTGCTGAGACTGCAAGGGCAGAACGGCATGAATACCGCGACCTGAAAGATATATTACGATTATCCGAATATGATAAAGATGAATAGAATGACACCGTAGTGTTAGGTCATCTTTTAGGCCCGGAACATCAGGTTCTACTCCCATGCTCATACCTCCAATTTTGGGCTAGGCCCGTGGACATGAGGTGGGACTGCAACCCTGTCTTTGGCCTTTCTGGCATTTTTACTGCTCATACTCGGAGTCATGTTCCAGCACTCTGTTGGCCTCCCTACTGGATCCGAGTAACCATAATTTTCAACACCTATGGGTTGACAAACAAACTATTTTTCTTATCATAAGTTGAGGTAAAGGCGAAATGAAATGGATGATTGAGAAATGAAATGACATTAATTGGTGAGAAGGGCGAATGGAGAGTGATGGTGGGATACAATTCGGGAAATGGGAGAACCCCGTGAAAACCCAGAAAAATCCAAGCATCTGTAACCGGCAGGTTTCAATCGTGGGATTCTCGTCGGGACAGCCACGGGTCTACCGAGACGGCACTCGTAAGTAATTCCCCGGAGACCATGGTTACTTACGTCAAAACACTCTATCGTGAATAACTTATAAAATCTTTTGTGAAGAGGTATGCTCCACCATATACTGTTAAATACAATTCAATTGGATTACATCAAATATAAAGACACGCATTCAAATCTCTATAAATGAGAAGATCTAAATTTAAACAGAGAAATGAGCGTAATAGTACTCTATTACAACTAGCAACTATAATCATCGTCGAGTTGATGGTTTGTTGGTTTTGATGTTTGCCTCAGTTTACGAAGTATTGTTTCAGGGTTCAAAACTGGCCGAAGTTGATAGACTGTTTCAGGACCGTATAAATCTTGATCATGACTTCCTTCGGAAGCGAAGTAATTCATGAGTTTTGTGTCGTAAATTTACTACTCTTGAAAAAAAATCAATCATAAAAAGGGGCCTGTCGGTGATAGTAGCATTAGTATTTCTAAGATATAATTTTACGTATAGGCCTATCAAAATTATGTTAGAAAAAGTCCGACTAGTGACAATCGGTATAGGACTTATTAGGTTTCTTTATGACATTATTCTTTATATATTTATATCTATCCCTCTATCTACAAACATCTATATTTACCTACCTACATATATATACGTCCACCGCTGTGGTCTCGAGGCAGCGTGCAGCCTTGTCACGCAGCGGGCCCGGGTTCGATCCCCTGTCGGGGCAGTTTTTCCGGGTGAGGTTTTATCGGGGGTTTTCCTCACCTGTAAGACAAATATCAGGCCCAAACGGTCCCCGAAATCATATGGCCATCATCATCATCCTTCACTGGTGTGGAAAGCAACGGGAAACTACCACGCCTACAATTCCCTAGTAAATCTGCAAGCATAGCAATAAAAATGCAGTGAAGAATCTGCCTTCGCGCAGAATTAGTATGGATGGATATATACACATATGTTTCTTTGTCTGCCTGTCTACTCCCTGCCTACTTACAGTATCTGACTTACAAGGAAACTGTCAGTCATAGCATGCCGAAACCTACCTTGAAGTATCTCCCAGAGAAGCATTGTGATGCACCAAGACCATATCCGAAAAAAATATCTGCCGCTTTTAACTGCAACGCATTGAAATCCAGAGACATATCTCTAATTTAATATATAAGAAAGTTATATAAATCCTGATTTGGTGGATTGGATAATCCTACAACATGCCGTGAGAGCCGCCCACGCCTAATTCCACTCCGCTCCGTTCCAGCTTGGATGTTTATCTGCTTCGCACAGTGAGTTATAGTCTAGTTCTGATAACTGTAGCCGTCTTGTAAAACCAAAGGCGCGTGGCAGGAGGGAAAATTGAAGAGTGGAGGAGGGAACTAGTAGTCATGCAAAGCATTTACTTAATAATAATAATAATAATAATAATAATAATAATAATAATAATAAAATAATAATAATAATATTAATTGCAATAAAATAAATTGTTACAGAAACAACGCTATTCCATTATGAACACTTCAAACTTATTAAACATCGAAACTATTCACTAACACAAAACTAGTAGATACGAAAATTCAACGTGTAGCAAATATTATGTTTTCAAAACTGAGGATAGTTGGTGGCAGTACCTGTAACTCGCCCTCCTCTCTTACTGCACAATACACGACACAAAAGAGGCTAAAGAAGCCAGAACTGCACTATACCATTGCTGAATTCTGGCTTCGATTTCTGTGTCTTGCAGTAAGAAGCGGCAGATATTTTTTCTGGACACGGCCTTGGCACACTACAACCCTTCTGTGGGAGATATATTAAGGCAGGTTTTGGCATGCAATGGTTGATAGATCCCTTGCTAGTCTAATCTCTGCCCTCCGTATCAATGCCGCCCGAGTTTTACGGGAGCGCGACCTGAAAAATGGATGACATACATAATGTCTTTACTAGAACAGGGATATGGACGGCCTCTTAAAATGAGTATTCAGTTCAATTTTGATGCTACCTTCGAAACAAGACAAGTATTTAAGACGAGACAAACCATTCACTCATATATTCATACTAAACGAGACGAATATGACATGAATGATTACAATAATTAACTAACTCATTGGCACTAACGAAACCCGTAGGTTTCCGAGATATGCCCTCCAGACATCCCTATCCTGATCTTGTATCTTCCAATCACCTCCTGTATTTACCTCACCCAAATTATGGTAAATATTATCTTCGGGTCTTATTCTTGACCTACATATAGAGAGTTTTCCTTATAGTTTTCTGTAAGGAGTTCCGATTCCCCTCTTTCATTCTCCATTCGTACAAGTTCTTACCGTAGCAGTCAACGAGATGTAACTGTTATTACATCTGGTTTCCCATAAAGATCATGTAGCTAATAATAATAATAATAATAATAATAATAATAATAATAATAATAATAATAATAATAATAATAATAATAATAACAATAATAATAGTCATCATCATCTTCAACGTATGAGCCTGTTGGCCCGTTCCGCTCTCCGGTGCACTATATGCTGCAGGTGCAGTTAGTCCTTCCAACGTCGTTTTGGTCTTCCTACATTTCTTCGGCCTAGAGGTTTACAATGAAGCAGCTGTTTTGATGAACGAGTATTTGGCATTCATTGTACACCTTCAAACCAATTACATTTATTTCTGTATATTCTCTCGTTCATATTATATGATTGTAATTAAGCTCTGATATCTTGACTTCTCTTTTGAACTCTTGAAGATATACCTGCAACTGATCTCAGAAATCTCATTTCCGTTGTCCCAATTTTATGTTTATCAGAGATCGTTAAACGCCAAGTCTCAGACCCGTATGTTAACGTTGGAACAATAATAGCAATAACAGTAATAATAATAATGGTAATAATAATAATAATAATAATAATAATAATAATAATAATTATTATTATTATTATTATTATTATTATTATAATAAGCAATTAGTAATAAGAAAAATAACGATAATAATATTAATAATATTTTTTTTGTAAACTGACAGGTAAGACCGTAGTACTTTACCAGTGAATAAGATATACAAAAATGAATTTATTCACTCTAATTAAATCTCCTGCATTAAGCACTTTCAATATAAAAATGATTTTAAAATGCGTGTTCCATTGGCACGAACTAAAATTATTCTGATTTGGATTAACGAACCTAAAAATAGAGGCCAGATGGTGTTCGGAACATAAAACAATCATCAAGATTGTTCATGTTCAATGAATTGAATGGACGAATTTCAGTTTATTTTTTGTTACCCATTTACACCGTCCATGGAACAATTATTGTGGCTACGGCAGCATATTTTCCTTTATATCCCTCCTCATAAATGTGTGTTATTCACTACATTTTACAGTTTCACTTGCCAGAACATGGAATTCCCTTCCGCCCTATGTCAGAAAATGTCAAACTATAACATTGTTAAAAAAACAAACTAAATAATTATTTAATTACAAACTAACTTGTACACCTCTGTGATAGTATTCCTTTAACAATTAATAATTTAAAGTATTTAGGAAAATTGTATTAAGATTGACTAATATTTTCATTTGTTTGTTTTATTTTTGTATAACCGACAAATTATTATGCTATATATTTTTTATATGTTCATTAGATAGGGCCAGTCTACAAAACAATTTATCTTGCTTCAACACAATTTATTATTAGTTTTCGTATTAATGTTAATTAACATTATTGTATTATAGACCGTAATCTTTAAGGTATTATCTTATTGATCAAATATTCATTTAATATTTAATATTAGACTTAATTACTGTATGATTGCTATATTCTAATGTAACTTATATTGGTCCTGGTGAGTGGAAGAGAAGGCCAAACGGCCTTCATTCCACCATGCTATATAAATAAAGATTGCAAGTAAGAATGATTATTATACACTAAACCATCTCACGAAGCACAGAAAACACTGATTTCACAATAATCGTGAATGCTTGCTTGTAATTTGCTTCCAATAGCCTCACCCGATGTATATACGCACAGTAACACGACACTAGACACAAAAGCGCCAATAGTATTAAGTTCTCTATTTAAGTTCTTTGGCCGAAGCCGATGCACAAATTGGTGACTCAGAGAACAAAATAAGTGGTTTTAGCAACTTAATGTCTCATAGGTCAAAGATGATGTATCCAGATATTCAGTTTTTGCATTATTTTATTGGTGAATTAATCCCCACCGGAGGTCGAACCCGAGCCCTCTGCGTTTAAGGAAAAATACAACTATTGTTCCACAACTATTGGCTTATTTCTTGCTTAATTTAAGTTACTTCGGAGTGAATGTTTTAAAACTACGAAGAAAGGTATGTCTACAGTTTTATTGTTTCATGGTACAATGATCTTGAAGCTACACATTTAATCAATTAGCGCTTAAGAGTTTCGTTAAATGTTCACTTCTCAAATGCTCTGCTTCTCCTTAAACTTGTGTGTTAAGCGTACTTGCATTTATTTGTTGAAGTTCTGTTCAAAAGTTAGATACAGTAAGAGAATTTCGTTTCCTTCAACTTACATACATACTAAAAAGAAAGTATTGGAGTAAAGCGATCATTTTCTATCTCAAAGATCATGTTTCCAATCTCGCTATAATATTTGATGACTTTCTACTCTAAAATTATTTAAATTTCTGAGTAGAATCATCCTACATTTTTTAAAGATTGGCTGACTAGTTCTTCTTCTATTTGCTCTCCCAATTCAAGGAAAAAATCTATATACATGTTTAATTCATAGACGTGTTCAGTAAATTTCATTTCAATAATCCAAAAGCATGTGCCAAAATACATTGATCCTAATACTATTTTTTACGAATGTCAACAGAAATTTCTGTTATTTATTATATTTGGTGATTCTTTGGGAAACGATCCACTATCATAAATAAAAAAAAATGTTGTTGTAGAACGTATGTAGCTATATATATCCATCCCTAGTAATTCTGCCCGAAGATAGATCCTTCACTGCAATCATAGCAATTTCATGCTATGCTTACAGCTTTACTAGGGAATTGTAGGTGTGGTAGCTTCCCGTTGCTTTCCACACCGGCGAAGGATGATGGTGATGATGTTGATAATGATAGGGATGATGATGATGGCCATATGATTTCTGGGACATTTTGGGCCTTAAAGCTTTCCTGGAATTTGTCTTACACGTGAGGAAAAACCCTGATAAAAACCTCACCTAGAAAAACTGCACCGAACCGGGGATCGAACCCGGGCCCGCTGCGTGACAAGGCAGCACGCTACCTCGAGACCACAGCGGTGGACGCTATATATATATATATATATATATATAATGAGCTAGAATTTGACAAAAAAACTTATAAATCACGATATAAACAATGTGGATCCTACAATTATAACTATTATAATATAATATCCTCAACTCGTATCCAACTCAGGGTCGGGTTCAGGGATGAAATGTGATGAAGCCACTTATATAGAGGTCTGTGAATGACAAGGGTGCCGGCCGACCACACCTGACGCATCATTACAGTGGCAGATGATCGAAATGAAACGAATGGAAGAGATGAGTTTGGAGAAATGGTGTAATGGATTTGTAGCAAGGGAAAACTGGAGGAAAGCTCGAGGAAAAACCTGCGCAAGACGCGTTTTGTCCACCACGAAACCCACATGGAGTGACAGAGACTCGATCTTGGGACCCCAGCAGTAAGAGGCGAACGTATAACCGCTTGCGCCACGGAGCCGCCACAAAGATAGCTATTAATCATGGAAATCAGAATTGCTAACGTATCAGAATAGACCGTTCGTGTTTCTTCACTTTGTATCATTATCTCCAATATCCTGCAGCGTTCGAAATGTAAAAGTAAATTACGTAACGCACATTAAGTAAATCCAAACTCTCTGAATCCTAATCTAACGTACCCAAATATATTGATACGAAAACTAACAATTAACGATGTAAGACATGGGGAACACTATCGTTAAATGATGTAATTTTAAAAAAAGTTGCTACCTCGTACGTAGACATCACGACAATAGATGTAATCTATTTAATTGTATAGGATTTACAACCTGCAGCAGTATAGTTTACATCAATAGTAGTAAAATTCATATCAAATTCCGTTGGGGTGAGGTCATGTGATGAAAGTTAACAATAAATTGTACCTGTTGGTAGGTGCCGTCGTACTCAACTTTGTTAAAATATTGTATATAAAATTAACTGGAGCGCTTTCGGAATTTATCTTACATCTTCTCCAGGTTGAGCTTCCGCTACTCGTTGTTGTTGTGTACGGTGATGCTGTTTGTAGCAGCAACTGACTTGTTTTTGACGATCTCGTATAATGGGTTTGGTCCCGCGCCGTAGCCGAGCGGTTAAGGTAGGAAGCCTTGGCGCAGAGCTACGGGACTTGCGCTGGTTCGAGTCTCCATGGGGGAAGGAATTTCCTCATGGTATTTCGGCCAGTATGGGACCGGTGCCCACCCAGCATCGTGAGGCAATTGGGTAGCTACAATAAGTAGCGGCTCCAGGTTGAGGACTCGACATGCTAACCACATGTCACCCCTACACTGGCTGTTGATCATCTACCTCTGTGGATGTGAAGGGCCAGCAGCCGGCTGGTAAAAGGGCAACCGCTGAAAAGTGGAAACACCCTCAATCGGAATCGGTATAATGGGTTTGACTGGGGTGCGTTCTCATTAAGAAGTGAAGTGTTGTTTGTTTCCTTTATAATTTCGAGGTCTTCAAATATATTTATTCTTGCTGGAATGTTATATATATTTGAAGACCTCGAAATAATAAAGGAAACATACAAAACCTCACTTCTTTATGAGAACGCACCCCAGTCAAACTCATTAAACGAGATCGTCAAAAACAAGTCAGTTGCTGCTACAAACAGCATCACAACAACAAAGAGTAGCGGAAGCTCAACCTGGAGAAGATGGAAGATAACTTCCGAAAGTACTCTAGTTAATTTTGTATACAATATTTTAACAACGTTGAGGACGACGGCACCTACCAACAGGAACCAATTTAATTTTTAACTTCCATCGTATAGTTTATAACGTGTGGTCCGCTCTAACATTAATTTACTTATTTAATGCAGAAGTAACTGCAAATAGAAAAATAAAACACACAGTAGAAAAGAACAAATATAACACAATGACGGGGGTATTTATCCACTCGTCTTTTCTCTTGCTTTCCAAAACTCGTTGACTAAACTGTCACTTCCCAAAGCAAGGTAGAGAGACAGATGTTGAAAGTCCAAGATGAGTCCGAGATAGCAGAAGGGACAATGTGTACTACTCGAGATACCAATGTGGTGTAAGTGTTTGACCAATAACCATTTGGAATTTTGTTACTGCTTCTTTTCTTACAACGCTAGCATTCACAGTACATCATTTCCTTAACAATATCCTATTTTCAATATTATTATTGTAATCATTGTTATTATTATTATTATTATTATTATTATTATTATTATTATTATTATTATTATTATTATTATTTTCGTTTTTAACTTTATTAATACTTGCACAGATTAATTTAAACGATGTGGTAAGTGTATTTTGATTAGTGTACGTAACATACGCCTAATTCTTTAATATATATAAAATATGCCGTGTTCTATACAGTTTTGTGAAGTAGTGTATTTGTAAATTCTATATTTGGGTTTATAGCATTTACTCTTTTCGCCCAAATAAAACATTACAGTCTTGTATAATAACTATGTTAATAATAATAATAGTAATAATAATACTAATCCTAACATTAATAAAACATAATAGGTTTAATAATAACAATAATCACTATAATCCCCTTCCACAAAACATATTGTTCTATAGAAACAGGAGAAACTAATATACTCACCGACTTACTTTAACATTTCAAGTCATTAGAATCAGAGTTGAAATCGCAGCGTAAAATATTTTGCCCAAAGACTTATTTTTTTCAGTCTTGAGTTTCTATTAGTTGTTGAAAATCAACGATGCGTTAAGCACATCTTTACGTATTTTTGGAATGATTTTTTAACTACTGAAATAGCCAAGTACGTCCGGCCTTATTCGAACACGCTAACCTCGGAACCAAAGTTTAGCATGGTACCAACTACTTATCTGGGAATGGCGTAAAGTGAAATTGTGATCGTAATTCTTGTCACTGCAAGTTTCATACATAAAACACTAATATATACAGAACGTAACACAGATTCGAGTATAATTTCACTACAACGCCGGTCTCCTGGTGATTCTCTAGGTACAATAGTAGCCCAAGGCATTTCCTTGCTCTATTGTCCTCTTCTCTTAGGCCTATGTTGCCTACATAAATCCTTTACAAGCCCAGTGTTCTTTGTAATGAAATTAATCAATAAGTTATTCTTAATGTCGCGTAAATTTTTATATAACAGCAGAAAAGGTAAATTGGTTTCGACATTTGAACAGAATGCATGAATCTCTCAAATTCCAATGGAAACCCTTAACAAATGGAGCTCAATGCAGACCCAAAATTAGAAGTGAGGACAATGCTATACAAGTCATACATCGTCTTCAGATCATCTATGAAACGTGAGGAGCTGACTTTTTTACACGCTTTATATTAGCTTGGCCTGTATCTATGTAACTGAATATTTTAACGCGATTTTCACCCACTTAAAACCATTGGATCGACTTGAAACTTTGCACACTTGTAAAAGACCCGTGACAACATAATAATTTCATACTTTGTTTCTAAATCATGGCCAGAATAATCAGAAAATAAAAAAAAAGTGTCTTTGTATCTATGTAACGGAATTTTTTAACAAGATTTTCACCCACTTAGAAACATTGGATCGACTTGAAACTTTCTATATGTGTACATGACCCGTGACAATATAATAATTTCATATTAGTTTTCTAAAATCCTTGCCATAATCATCAGAAAACAAAAAAAAGTGTATTTTGTATCTATGTAACGGAATTTTTAACACGATTTTCACCCACTTAGAAACATTGCATCGACTTGAAACTTTGTGTACTTGTAAAGGACCCGTGACAATACAATAATTTCATATTTTGTTTCTATAATCCTGGCCAGAATCATCAGAAAATCAAAAAAAATGAAAACTGGTATAATAGATTGCGGACTTGTCGACTTTTTAGTCAATCGTGGTAAGAGCTCAGTTGGTAGGGCGGTACACTCTAGTGGTATATAATTTCTGTAATCCATGTCGCTGGTTCAAATCCGGCTAGGAGTTTTTTTCAGAAGAGTATTACTTTCAGCTCATTCTACAATAGAATCGAATTTAAAGATATTTACATTTTTATCTTATTCTGTAAAATATTAAAACTAAAAAATAAAAAATAAATAATCTTTTTAAAATACTAAAACAACACGCTTTATTAGAAACCGAACTAAAAAAAAAGAAAAAATAATTTTAATTTCCAACATGCTTGGGATATAATTTTTCCATCAAAAGCGTGGGGTGCTTTTTATGATTTTTGCATTTTCTTCTTAGACTTTACTTTTACCAATATCTGTTTATTATCAAATATATTAATTAATAAAGAGCACCCCACGCTTTTGATGGTAAAATTATTTATCCCAAGCATGTTGGAAATTAAAATTATTTTTCATTTCTTTAGTTCGGATTTCTAATAAAGCGTGTTGTTTTAATTTTTTAAAACTATTATTTATTCACAATAAGAACAATTGAATATTCTTGTGATTTGTTTTAAAGTGATATAACATAACTGTGCTTCTAGTTCGTATTTTTATTTACGTTTAAATGTTAAAATAAGGAGACAGGATTGCTGTTAAATCGTTAACCTTGAGAAAAACTTGTGTATCGTACGTATATGATGATAACTCATATCCCACCGAACATACTTATATTTTTTTAAAGGTTCAAATAATTTTGACACGTGATAAATCACGTAAACGAACATAAACATAACTCTTCAAATCAGTTTTTTCTCATGTTAAAACAATCAAATTTGGAGCTAAATACCCAGAAGTTCAATAAATGTTTTTTTTTTAAAGTTATATTCTATGCTAAAAGTTCCATTAAAATTGTTTATCATAAATCCACTTCATGATTGAAGAGGATTAAAGAAAATGGAAATAAAAAAGTGTTTCACTATGCCTAAAAACTGAGCTCCATGCCCAATAGGTCTAGACGATCCTTGGCCTACCAGTTGCGTTCTGGTCACACATCCGCATATGTTAATCACACAGAAGAACATGTAATCAACATAGGGGTGACATGTGGTCAGGTAGTCGGGCCCACCTGCCATTATAACTCGTTTCCTCAACCTGGAGGAACTATTTATGTTACCTCCTCACAATTATTGATGGTCACTGGTCCCATATTGCCGAACTTCCATGAAAAATGTATTTCCCCATGGGGATTCGAATCAGCTGAAGTCCCTTTCATCTGAACAAAGCATGTTGATTTAGCCTTAACACTGTCATTTTAATTAAAACATTTGTAACTAACTTACGGGGAATGAAAGGGGACATGGAAACTTCTTGTAAGTAAACCAGAGGGATAGTGCCCAGTTGGTAGACCAGTAATGAGGTGGGGAAATTACATTAACCATGATTTGAGGAAGTATATTATACAGGGGATGATTGGAAACTATTAGATCAGCATAGAGATATGTGGAGAGCTTATGTATGTGCGGCCATGATAGTGTCAGTGAGTTAGTGAGTTACTTAGTTATAACCTGAGTGGCACAATCGCACTCTTAGTTCATGGCCGCACGGATATGAGCTCTCCCCACCTTGAGCTAATGTTATTTATTTAAATTAAATAAGTATACTTTTGCGCTATAATCTAATCTTTAACCATTATCTGCTTATCATTCTACAGTTTCTTCCAAGTGGGCAAAATCCGGAAGCCTTCTCCTGCTTGATTGGTTTCGTAGATATTAGTTTTATTGTCAATAAGTGACATGACTTTCGAATATGTTACCTGCAATTTGATGCTAGTGGCAGATATTCATGGAAGTAATAGATATAATGCATTTCAAGTTATACGAAAGATAGAATGGAATTGCAAATGATAGTAAATATTCCTTCATAATACAAAAACAAATCAGTCGTTGCAATTATAATATTTTATTATATATCAAAAGTAAACATTACAGCAATCATAGCTTAGAGTTCAAGCAGCAGTTGTTTGTGATCTAGTAAAGTTTTGCGGTTATAGGAGGACTTTAATATCATAATAAATATGAAGGTTAAAGTTAATAAGTTTCTATTTTAAAATTCTTTTAATATTTAAATATAACTTGAATAAAAGAAAAACATCTAAATAATTCATTGTTGTTCATTGTTGAATAAAAATATCTCGATAACAATTAAATAAATTGTACTACATAACTGTTTTTGTAAATAATTCTATTAAAAATTGTTTTAAGTAATTGTTGTCAAAATTATAAATCCTTCTATTATAACTGTAATAAGAACACCTGCTTTACTTCATATTTTTAAATGAAAGTAAACTAAACTCTGATTGGATGTTAAAACAATTAACTGTCTTGTTTAACAAATCAAATTTAGACCTTATATTTAAAGGACTAATAACCAATAGAACTTAAATTTAACATCATGTGATGTAATAAAGTTCTTTAAAATTATAAAAGAATTATACTAGTCATTCTGCATATAACTTTCCACAAAGATAGAAACAAGAAGAGTTCTCAAGATAAAATGTAATATTTAATACAAGAATAATTGATTCCAGAAAAGAAAAGAATTTATTTTAATTGATAGTGAAGAATAATACCACTACATAGTGAATAAATTTTTAATTATTTCTATAAGAAACATTTTTTATGATTTTGAAGTGTTTTGCTATCCAGTGTACCAACTTCCGACCTTGAGAAGAGAATCCGGCTCTACCGAAAATTAAACCCAACCTGAACCAGTAATTCTTTTTGGGACACCAATCCTTCTTAAAAATGTTACTACTACATCGGGCATGAAGAGAATTACTGCGTCAAAATGTCACCACAACGCGAGACAAAGCAATTACTTCTTCAAAGGGCGCCATTTTGAGGAAGTAATTCTTTTCCCACGTTGTGGTGACATTTTTAGGAAGTAATTCTCTTCATGCCCGATGTTGTAGTAACATTTTGAAGAAGGATTTGTGTCCCAAAAAGAATTACTGGTTCAGGTTGGGTTTAATTTTCGGTAGAGTCGGATTCTCTTCTCAAGGTCAGAAGTTGGTACACTGGATAGGAAAACACTTTAAAATCACTGAAAACTGTTTCTTGTAGAAATAATTGTAAATGTATTTATTATTTAATTTCCCAGCAGATCAAGTAAATATAGGTGGTATTATTCTTCACCGTCAATTAAAATTAAATTATTATTTTCTTGAATCAACTATTCTTCTTGTATTAAATATCACATTTTATCAGGAGAGCTCTATTTGCTTCCATCTTTGTTGAAAATTGTATGAAGAATGACTAGTGTAATTCTTTTATAATTTTAAAGAACATTATTACATCATATGATGTTATTTTTAAATTCTATTGGTTAATAGTCCTTTAAATATAACGTTTAATTTTTATTTGTTAAACAAGAAAGTTAATTATTTTAACATCCAATCAGAATTTAGTTTAATTTCATTTAAGAAAATGAAATTAAGCAGGTGTTCTTATTACAGTTATAACAGAAGGCTTTATAATTTTGACAACAATGACATAAAACAATTTTTAAAGGCATTCTTTACAAAGACTCGTATGTAGTACATTTTATTTAATTGTTACTGAGACTTTTTATTCAACAATAACCAACAATGAATATTTAGATGGTATAATAGAATACTAATAATAGTAATAATAATAATAATAATAATAATAATAATAATAATAATAATAATAATAAATGGACACCAGTTAAAATAAGAAGAGTTAAGTCTTCTAGACTGCGATGGATAAGAAATGTGTAACGAACAGGGAGTGAAAGAGAGGCGTGGAAACTCTTAGTAGGAAAACCGGAAGAAAAGTTCCCATTAGGTATGTCATGAATGAGATGGGTGTATAACGTAACTTTTTTGTGTTATTACATCTTACTTTTACCATTGATCAGTTTGTTCAAATAACATTTTAGATTCTAACATTAATGTGATTTCTTTACTTGAATGTAATCCTCGTATATGTTAGTCCTGGTGAGTGAAAGCGAAGTTCACATGGCCTTAATTCTACCAGGGAAAGTAAAAAATAGTACAATTAATATGCAAGTGCCTGTTGATCTCCTGAAAATGGAGTATTTGAACAAATACTTGTAAAACATGCAGGATGTAAAGATTTTAATAATAGCCTTTCACGATATCATATGAAAATTTTCTTAGGAGAATTTAATGCAGAAGAGGGGTGGAAAGATATATTCAAACCAACAACAGGCAAATTCAGTCTTCAAGAAGATAGAAACGACAATGGCGTTAGGATTGTCACCTTTTCGACATCAAAGAAACTCACTGTTAAGAGCACGACATTTCAGCATAAGGATATTCATAAATACAACAGGACGTCTCCAAATGGTGAAACTAGGAACGAGATAGACCATGTATTAGTGGAAAAATGCTGGCACAGTAGCAACACCGATGTCAAATCAGTTAGAGGGACCGACTTGCAATTTGGATCATCACCTGGTCATTGTGAAAATCAGAAAACGGCTATCGTTTATGAGAGGTCAAAGCACTAAATATGATTCTGATGAAAAATGTTAATTAAAAACTTGAAACATGATGAAATGCGGCAAGAATATCAAACCAAAAATGCTAATTGATATGGATTACTGGAATCTTCAGATGACAATGTGGCAAACAAAGAAGAAACTGATATGAATAAAGACTGGGAGGCCATAAGAGATATTGTTAAATTGTCAGCATCAGAATGCATTGGTTATTTAAAAATAAGGCAAAACAAGAATTGGTTTGATTAGGAATGTGTTAACATTGTAAAGAAAAGTAAGCTAGCAAAAATGAAATGTTCTCGCGAGCCAGAGGTAAATTTATAGCAATTGGGTAGTATTAGACGGGAAACCACCATGTTACTAAAGAGTAAAAATAGGAAATATTTGAGGGAGAACATTAATGACCTTGAAATTAATGCAAAAATAGGAACATTAGAGTATTATATCAGGGAATTAGGATAGAGAAGAAAGGGTTTCCGTCTAGAACAAACATAATTTGGAATTAAAATGGGGATATGCTTGCATATTCCATGAGTATATTAAAAGGGTGGAAAAGTTACTTTAATGAGTCATTAAATGTACATACAAAACAGTATATTGAGGAGGATAATATACAGACAGCAGAAATACTAGTCGCAGAACCAAGAGCATTAGAGGTTGAAATGATAGAAGAATTGAAGATGTATAAAGCATCAGGATCAGTTGAATCCCAGCAGAACCGATAAAATGAGGAGGAGAAGAATTGATGGACAAGATACGCCGGTTTCACAGTAAAATGCTCTTCCAGATGAATGGAAAGAATCGATTATCGTACCAATTTATAAGAAAGGAGACAAAACTGATTGCAACATCTATAATGGAATCTCATTACTTTGAACTTCGTACAAAATTCTAACAAATATATTAGTAAACAAACTTACTCCCTATATTGATGACATTCTAGGCGATTGACAATGTGGATTTAGAAGAAATAGGTCTACAACAGATCAGATTTTTAGTGTAAGACAAATTTTAGAAATGAAATGGGAATATAATGGTACTGCACATCAACTATATTTAGACTTCAACAAGACATATGATTCAATTAAGAGGGAGAAGTTACATTTAGTAACAGTCTTGTTCATACAGCTTATATTTGTGTTAATTGTAGGCTTATTTAAGTTTTAAAATTAATACTAGGCGGCGTAATAGTATTTGCCGTGTTACAAATATGTATGACAATTACTGTAATCTTATATTGTAGCACGTTTTAATTAATTTGGAAAACCAATCATTACTTTAGCTTAGCAACATAGATGGAACTGGAAAGCAACAGTCTTGTTCGTACACTTAAAGAATTCTGTCTCTATCCTTTGTGGTGTTTGTAAACTAGTGTTGTGCTACCTACTCAAGTGAACGTGTAGAGAGGGTTGTTTCATAGCATTAACGTACTTTCTTCATTTGTGTACACAATGGACAAGAGATTGCAGTTAAGTTCTGATTTAAAGAGAACTATTGTCAACCTTACCTTAAGAGGTAAATCACTGAGGGAAATAGGCAATACATTGGGCAAATCACATGCTACTGTACAGTAGTACATAGTTAACAAGATCAAGTATGAAGGTTCTATAGAAAATTTTCAGTGTAAAGGCAGATAAAAAATATTAATCGAAAGAGAAGAACGTTGTATACTCAGACATGTTAGAGCACATAATCGGATTAGTGTTCAATAACTTACGCCCAAGGTGGATGAAGTGTTCACAAAGCATATTAAATCATACCGTTCGCAGTGTGGTGGGCCGCAGACCGCGAAAATGGTCATATGTAAGTGAAACAAATTGTGCTGCAAGATTACTCTTTGCAAAAGAGCAAGTAAACAAATCGTAGGAGTTTTGGAATCGTGTTATTTGGTCAGATGAAAGCGAATTAAATCTCTTCGCATCAGTTTGGAGGAACCCAAACACAGTTGATACTTATGTTGAGGATACGGACATACAAGGTAACTATTTTATAGTTTTTCACCGTACATCATATTACCCAACACAGTTGATGATAAAGTGAATACTCTACCGACTGTGAAACACGGAGGAGTTTCAGTTATGGTCTGGACCTGTATGTCTTCCAACGAAGTTAGAGACCTGCTCTTCATTGACGTAATAATTGATGTGACATTACAATTGATATTGTAGGAAAATGTAAAACAAAGTGCCATAAAAATGGGACTGGGACAAAATTACATATTTCAACAAGACAATGACAGTAAACATACTACATACATTAACAAGCTTTGGTTGATCTGGAACGTTCCGAAGCAGCTGCAAAACATCCGCAGTCAACTGACCTAAATCCAATAAACAATCTTAGGGCCGAGTTGAAGAAAAATATCCGTGAAAGGAAAGGGACTTCAAAAGAAGAGCAAAAACATTTCATTAGAGGAGAATGGGATAAAATCAGACCTGAGACAATACAAAAATTGGTTAGTTGAATGCGACGAAGATGCCATGCAGTAATTAAAGCTAAGGAGCGCTCTAATAAGTATTATATGAAGACATTATTCTGTGTTTTGGTTTTGTGTTTTAAGTGTATGATCAGAAATGTTGCAAACAAGTGAATGTTTAATTTCGTTGGGTTTAGTTTTAATTATATTTTGAATGGAAATAGTTGCAAAAGGTAATTTATTTAATAAATATAGATGTGTTAGGCAGTTATGATACTCTGAAACGATAATAAGAAATAAATCACATATCGAAAGATATAACATATTGTACTTCTATTAATAAATCTCAGCTGTATGAACAAGAATGTTACTGACTGTATATAGTACCCTACTGGATTTCGAAATTCCTAAAAAGTTAGTTAGACTTATATGAACGTGTCTAAATGGCACAAAGAGTAGGGTGAATGTAGGCAAACAGTTTTTAGAGACTTCTGAAATCCACAATGGGTTTAAGCAAGGAGATACACTATCTCGTCTCCTATTTCATTTTGTACTTGAGCATGCCGTCAGATCTTTAGAGGATGAAGAAGGCCTACAATTCAATGGTATTAATAAGCTGCGAATTTATGCTCATGATGTAGTACTATTGAGCGATAGCGAAAAGATACTAACGGCTAACACGGACACACTATTGAGTAACACTAAGAAATTGGGACTGTAAGTAAATATCAATGAAAATAATATTATGGTCAGACATACAAATACAGTATATAATGGAAATGTGCAGCTAATGACAAATGAGGGCAATTTGGAGAAAGTGACTGAATTCAAATACCTAGGAACAATAATCACAAATGGGAATGAGATACACAAATAAATTAAACATAGGCTCAATTCTGGAAATGCGTGCTATTATGCATTACAGAGACTCTTGACTTCCCAACTACTTTCAAAAAACGTTAAACTGAAAATACATAAAACTATTATTCTACCAGTTATATTATATGGAATCGAAACATGGACTCTTACTTTAAGGGAGGAAAGGAGATTACGAGTATTTGAGAATAAAGTTCTTAGGAAAATGTTTGGACCAATTAGACATGAACAGACAGATGAATTGAAAACACTTCATAACAGTGAACTACATGGTCTTTATAGGAAGTCAGATATAATGAGAGAAGTTAAGTCTCGTAAGCTGCGATTGGCAGGACGTGTGGCACGAATGAGGAATGACAGACATGCATGGAATATTCTTGTAGGAAAACTAGAAGGAAAACTCCCAGTTGGTAGACCAAGAATGAGGAGGGAGAATAATATTAACCATGATTTGAGGGAAGTAGATTATACATGGAATGATTGGATAATATTAGTTCAGTATGGGGATATATGGAGAGTAAAATTCCGCGCAGCCAGTGCCAGTGTGTAAGTATTATTATTATTATTATTATTATTACTATTATTATTATTATTATTATTATTATTATTATTATTATTATTATTATTGGTAGTAGTAGTAATAGTAGTAGTAGTAGTAGTAGTAGTAGTAATGTTGGTAACAGAAGTAGTAATATTAGTAGTAATTTAATGCATATATGAATTAGTATATACAAATGCCTCCATATGTAGAGCTTTCATACAATTAATTTCTTGAAATTAGTTTTATAAAGTATGTTGCGTAACGCAATATTGACGTGTATCCTAGACTTTAATAATGTTACGGAGGGGAATGTGTCGGTAGACGAGAATGGCCACGGGTTAATGGGGAGGGGTCTAGGAATATAGTAAATTGTTTGTCAAAACTGGCATAGTTTGAGTCGAGTAGATATTGGACTCGGTAAAACAGAATATATAGAACCTTTTGCTATTGGTCTCTCCCTTAATATCCCACTTTCTCCTCTTTTTCAGTCTCGCTATTTTGTTCGCTCCCTTCTCTCCCCCACTGTACTGGCCATTGAGTTTATTTGAACTTTTAATTGAAATATGACGTGCATATGAAGTCTTTTCAAACTGTGGAGATGGTATGTAGATTATATAATAATACAAGTACTCTACATTAGAACAATGCCCTTATTGATATTATGAGACTGGAGGTGGAAACAACAATAATAAAAAAGAAGCAACAAACTATTGTGTGTTTGAGTTACTATCGCCTATGTTTTTAAATAATTATTAGTATCCAGTCAAAAGCAGACCATTGATCTGTCACCATAATATGTCAAGGGAAGGCACACCTATGCAGGCGGATAACGTAATATGATAAACCGAGGGAAGTTGGGGAATTAATTTGAGTTTTCTATAATTGGGAAACATTTTAGTTGCAAATGTTGAAAAGTGCAGAAGTTGGTAAATAAAAGGCTTTTGCTAACAAGCTTCGTGAAATGAACATCCAGATCGTGTTTATTCCGGTGTTTTTTCTCCAGTTTCCATACATAAAAGCAACATTCTTAATTAATTACTTTATTGGCTGGATTTCTATTGGTGTAAAATTGACTCAAGTTATGCACTAACAGAATAATAGATATATGATACTTCGTTTGGCGTAAACTAATTAATTATGTATTCCAAATTTTGCTACGTACTGTAATTCTGTTTATTATTATTAATTACATTAATATAATGTAATTCTGGTACTATAAAACTTGGTGCTGAAAGTCAATATCAATAAAATTAATATATAGTTACTGATACAAATATCGTGTGTTATTAAATGGAAATGGGCACATAAAAACAAATTAGCGTCATTTTGAACATGTGTTGGATCAAAATTTTCAAAATTTCAATTTAGTTTAATATCAAACTTGGTATGTACTTTTTACACGAAACACGCCACCCGGACCTTACAGTGGCACGACCTGCCGGAAAAGAATTTTGAACCTTAGATCACACACATACGTTGTCGATCACTCGAGGACATGGTGGAACTCCCCGAATGAGTGATCAGCTCAGCGCCTCTTTCGTGACAACACAACATTAAAACGAAACACGCTATTCGCAGACATACATTCATACCAAACATGGCGAGTACGATAATGATGATTACGATGGCTTGATGAAGTTCGGGGACCGTTTTGGTCTTAACATTTCCTGATATTTGTCATAGATGCGAGGAAAATTTAAAAATATCACCCAGGAATATTGTCCGCTTTGGATCAAACACAGAAGCTACGCTAAATTGAAACCCCAGCGGTAGACGGATCCAAACATTAAGAAGCAATAATTACAAAGATGGAGAAGTTCCAAGCAGGCCGTCGAGAAGAGCGAACGTGATTTTGTTAGAGTGGTTGAAGTGTGCAGGGGACAAAGCATTATGGAAGAAGTGAGAAAGCGGATTGAAACATTGTCAACTGAAGTGAAAGAGGGGTTTGAAAAGTGCAACGTGGGTGAAAAAATTCGTGATATTGAGACGAACGTGCTCGGATGGAGGACAGATTGAAATGACTGGAATATAATTTAGACTATCTCGAAAACCAGAGTCGCCGTAATAATATTGTGATATATGGAGTGCATGAAGAAGAAAGGGAGAGCTGGGAGGAAACGCAACTTATAGTTAAAAGAGTAGTGGCGCAAATCGGGATTGATTTGGTGGACAGTGATATTCAAAGAGCGCACAGAGTAGGTCGTTGGAATAGTGGAAAGATACCGATTGTATGCAAATTATCACACTACAAAATAAAATGTTGGATCCCTAGAGACAGTAAATATCTTAAACGGACCGGTATCAATATTGCCGAAGACTTTAGTGAGAAGGTGCGTCGCGAAAGGGACTTTCTAAAGCGACACATGCTCGAGACGAGGAGGCAGGGCTGCCTTGCAATCCAGCAATGTAATAAATTGATTATAAATGGACGAATCTGGAGCAGGGAACAACTACAAAATATGGACAACACTGAAAATGAATTTGAAGAGGTCATTGAGAGCGAGTCCCCTAAATTTACAGGGGACGCTACAACAGCAGGTGGTCTCCTTACAGCAGAGGAGGGAGAAAATTCTACACGAGAGAAAGAGAGATGGTGTACTACGATACTAACTCCGAGGGATCCAGTAAACATTCAGCACAAAACAGCCGAACTCAAAAAGAATACCCCACCCCTAAGAAGTGAACGACCGGCTGACACAAGAACGCAAACAAGAAAATCATTAAGACTGCTGAATTTACCCGCAGAAAAGGAACTATTGAGAGGGGGAAGTTCGAGAAATACAGGTAAGACTAATGGCAAGGGAACACAATAGGATTTGTTGACAGTCGGTACATGGAACATCGAAGGGTTAAAACAAAAACTTTCAATGGACAGATGTGTAGAGTTTATTGAGACTTTTGATATATTAGCTCTAGGAGAAACAAGGTTGAAAGCTAATGAATGCGTAAATCTATGTAATATAAATAATAGTTATAAAAAACTAAAGGAACACACTTTATTAGAAAACTAAAAAAGGAAAATAATTTTAATTTCCAATACGCTTGGGATAAAATAAAGTGGTCAAAAAAAATCATCTCCAACTCACATAGAATAAAATTAGAGTTATCAAGAAAAATAAAATAATTTTACCATCAAAAGCGTGGGGTGATTTTTTTATGATTTTTACATTTTCTTCTTAGAGAGCTTACTTTTACCAATATCTGTTTATTATCAAATATATTAATTGATATAGAGCACCACACGCTTTTGATAGTAAAATTATTTTTTTTTGTTGATAAATCTAATTTTATTCCATATGTGTTTGAGATGATTTTTTTGTTGACCACTTTATTTTATCCCAAGCGTATTGGAAATTAAAATTATTTTCCTTTTTTAGTTTTCTAATAAAGTGTGTTCCTTTAGTTTTTAAAACTATTATATATTTTTTATTTTTTAGTTTTAATATTTTACAGAATAAGATAAAAATGTAAATATCTTTAAATTCGATACCATTGCAGTATGAGCTAAAAGTAATACTCTTCTATAAAAAAACCTCCCAGCCGGATTTGAACCAGCTACATATGGATTTCAGAAATTATATACCACTAAGAGTTCACTGCTATACCAATTGAGCTCTTACAACGATTGACTAAAACTCGACTAGTCCGCAACCTATTATACCAGTTTTCATTTTTTTTTTGATTTTCAGATGATTCTGACCAGGAATTAGGAACAAAATATGAAATTATTGTATTCTCACGGGTTTTCTACACGTATACAAAGTTTCAAGTCGATCCAATGTTTCCAAGTGGGTGAAAATCGCGTTGAAAGATTCCGTTACATTGATACAAAAACACGTTTTTTGATTTCCTGATGATTATAATCATGATTTTAGAAAATAAATATGAAATTATTGTATTGTCACGGGTCCTCTACCAGTATACAAAGTTTCAAGTCGATCCAATGTTTCTAAGTGGGTGAAAATCATGTTGAAAGATTCCGTTACATTGATACAAAAACACTTTTTTTGATTTTCTGATGATTGTGGCCAGGATTGTAGAAAATAGATATGAAATTATTGTATTGTCACGGGTCCTCTACAAGTATACAAAGTTTCAAGTCGATCCGATGATTTTAAGTGGGTGAAAATCGCGTTGAAAGATTCTGTTACATAGATAGATAGATACAGGTCAAGCTAATATAAAGCGTGTAATAAAAGGTTATTTTAATGGTAATGAAACTAAATGGAAGAGAGGTACATAATCCAGGTGGTGTTGCCATTTTATATAAAGCTAACTTAGACCCATATATTAAAAAGGTAAATATTGCTTTAAAAGAGGCAATTTGTATATATTACCATGTAGGAAGAGCAGAAATGTGTCTGTTGTCTATGTACTGCCAAACACTAAATTCCAGGTATGCCAATCCAAGTTTTTTCGTTGAATAATAATTTTAGGGGACTTTAACTGTAGGATTGGGGAGGAAAATATCACTATAAAATCAGATGAGAGTGAAGAATGAGGTGAAGGTAGGAGAAGCAAAGATAAGATTATAAATTCAGAAGGAAACCAATTGTTAGCTTTTTGCGATGCATTTGAACTTGAAATTCTGAATGGGAAATATGTGGAAGATAAAAATGGAGAACTGACATGTATTAATAAAAATGGAGGTAGCGTAATTGATTATTCAATATGCACACAAGACATGATAACAGTCCTAAGTATTTTCTGTATATTTTCCAGAATCGAATCACACCACCTCCCAACAAACTTATTTTAAATATGAAAGGTATTAGTGAGACAGTTAATGATGAGGTTGCAATAATATTGCGGCCAATTACACGTTTCGGATGGATCGAGGATCGGAGAGAAGAATTTATCAGGAGTTTGGAAACGCTAATACAGGATCTGCAATTAAATGATCTTAGCGGGGAGGAAATTATTAAAACTTTGACAGAAACTTTTCAAAAAGCAGGGGAAAAATTCAAGGTTAAATGCGCAATGAACCAGAAGGACAAAGGATGGTACAATAATGCATGTAGAAAGAAGAAGAAGTTTGTCGAAAGTAGTCTTCTAAAGTTTAGAAAAGAAAGCACAGATGAAAGCAGAAAAAATTATGCGCAAGAGAGAAAGCAATATAAAGAATTACTGGGAGAAACAAATCTAGCATGGCAAAATAAGAAATCCGAAGAAATGAGAGTCGCGACTGAAAGTGGGAACATTGCGGACATATAGAAAGCGATAAGGAAACTCTAAGTAAAGTCCATAAATCGGACAAGAATAACGCCCGGGGAATGAAAAAGTTACTTTGGGAAATTAGAGGTTAGGATATATTCAAGGAAATATAGTTGAGATCCCTGACCCAATTCATATTCAATTACTGGATCAAGATATTTCGTAAAATGAAGTGGTTGCTTCCATTAAATGTTTAAGGAATGGTAAAGCACCTGGAATTGATGGAATACCAGGGGAATTCTTGAAAACTATGCTATCATCCAATAAATTACTAGAATTTTGAAAACTGCGTTCAACAAACTTTTTAATGGAGGAGTTTATCGGGAAAGCAGGGCGACAGGGTCATCCAACTGCTATACAAAGAGAAAGGTGGGACACAGGTACCTGAAAGTTACAGGGGAATTTGTCTCTTGTCAGTGGTCGGAAAAATATATTGTAAAGTACTTTACGAACGAATGAGACAATGGGTTAGAGGGAACAATAGGCTCTCAAAATATCAGGCAGGTTTTAGAGAAGGGTACTCCACGGTAGACAATATATTTGTTCTGAGAACATTAATTGATGAGAATCTGCATTCATTGATTTTAAGATGGCATTTGATACTGTGAACCGAAGCGCACTTTGGGAAAAATTAAATCGGAAAGGATTGTCTCATAAAATGATGCATGTTTAAATGTCAATTTATGAATATGTTAATTTTTTTTATAAAAGTAGACCAAGGGCACATTACAGGGAGCAGTGAAGCCAATCAGGGTGTGAGACAAGGTTGCATTTTGTCACCAATGCTACATAATCTATTCGTTAATGATATTTTAGACGTAATGCTAGAAGGAGAAATTGAGGCTCCGGAGATAAGAGATGTTAAAGTCCCAGTCCTGTTTTATGCAGATGATTTAATTATCTGTTCCAAGGCAATCAAGGGATTACAAAGAGGTCTTGACCTACTGGAAATATACTGTAGGAATTGGGGATTGGCTGTAAATGTTAGTAAGACAAAAACAATGACCTTTAAAAATAGGACGGTTTATGGTAGAGCAGAGGAATGGAAATACAGAGAACAAGTACTTCAAAACGTGAAACATTTTGAATATGTTGGTACGACTTGAAAATGAAAAGGAAGTGGAAGAAACATATTCATATGGAATTACTTAAAGGGAGGGGACAACTTAACAGTGCACTCGGTATTCTGGGTCTAGTGCCTGATATTTCAGTCAGCACATTATAAAAATATATATGGAGCGATGGTCAGGCCAGTAATGCACTACAGTAGTGAGATTTGGGGTTTCAAAAGAATGGAAATACTAAATAAGGTATATACGCATTTTCTGAAATATATTACAGGACTTAGTAAGGCCGTTTCTAACTGTGGAATTTTATATGAATTTGGGTCATTCCAGGACGACATAAACTGTAAAATTCGTGTACACAAATACTGGTTACAAATAATCCAAGGTGAACAAACAATGCTTAGAGCAATTTGTTACGACCACGAAATTAAAAACATAGATGTTAAATTTTGGGCAGACGAGGTTAGGAGAGAACTCCAAAAGATTGGGATGGGCTGGATATGGGAAAAAGGGACTGAAAATAGTAAGAACGTGTGGAGAAAAATAAGGAGGAGGTACTTAGATATAAACCAACAAGATACTTTCGCCGAATGTACAACGCTCACTGTGTTTACAAAGAGACCTAAAACACGTCTGGGGAAAAGAATCGTATATACTCAACCTAGGATTTAAAGAGAGATCAGGGCTTGCTTGGTTTAGGCCAGGGGCATAGAAATTTCTAAAAAAATTAGCGACGATCACGATATGCGAATATGTCAAATGTGCGGGAACTTTGAAGATGAGATACATATATTAGGAAAATGTAATGATTTAGAATATTGGAGACGTCAGTTATTATCGGAAAGATTTCTAAATTCAAATCGGGAAAATTGGCATGCTACGAGTTATTCGTAAATCTAGAAAATTGGATAAACTTGGGTAAATTTCTGGACAAAACGCGGAAAATATGAACAACACTCATTCATGAATAAATATATGTTATCAAATTGCAATACCATTAATTCTTAATAATTATATATAAATTAATTAGTGTATAATGCTATTGTGTTATTATTTAATTGTAATATTATTGTGTTTTTTATGTAATAGTAATGTTATTGCTTTTTTTGTTTATTTTTCTTTACACTAGTACCAATTATTACTTTATTGTAACTAACTGTCAACAGCACGTACGGCTTACTGCCCGTGCGACACATATTTGTAAATAATGTTGTAAATACCTTACTTTTTGTCTAATAAAGTCCTACTACTGCTACTACAAAGATGGATGAGGTGTAAAAAATAAATTAAACAGATCAACCTTAGGAACATATCATATTAAGATTTCAGATACTCTTGCCATCAAAAGTTTTTTTTTCAGAGAATGTTAAACTGAAAGTATGTAAAACGTGAATCTTCCAGTCATATTTACATGTACGTGAAACATTGTCCCCTACCTTAGTAGGGAACGAAATATTATGAATATTCAGAGTATTTTTTTTAGGAAAATATTTAGAATAATGAGAGATGAACAGACAGGTGGCTGGAGAAAACTTCAAAACAATACACTACGTTATAATTTCGTGAAACCTTATATAACAATAAACACGTTTCGTATAGAGCAATGGGCAGGACATGTGGGAGGAATAGGAAATGAAAGTCCAGGATACATTTTTTTTATAAACACTAGAAGCAAAATGCCCACTTGGTAAGTCAAGAATGAGGTGAGACAATAATATTGATTTGAGGGATGTAAATTATACAGGGAATGATTGTAAACTCTTAACTCACGTTAGCGATGTTGGAGAGATTATGTCCCCATGACCATACATCTCCGGTTTCGAAATTGTCACCGAGTTAATTAGTTAACATTTGCCATATGCGTTATTATTATTATTATTATTATTATTATTATTATTATTATTATTATTATTGACCTCGAAACCCCTGGATGCAAATAATAAGAACTGGAATGAGAACAAGAGGACTGGATCGCATGAAGTGGATGGATAGAGACAAGTGGAGAAGTAAAATAAAACTTAAACCACAGAAAGATATGAAAACATTAAAAATCTGTATATACATAAATAAATTATTATTAATACTATTATTTCATCCCCTTCCTGACAGGTTCTGTCACTCTAAGTTCCTAGTGGCATTGGGCACACAAAAGTGCCTAACAACGTTTTTTATATCTAGTATGAGTATTAGTAATGGCTCCGTGGCGCAAACAATTAGACACTCGCCTCTCACCGCAAGGAATCTAGCGCATCTCGGTGGTGAACGAAACGGAGTCTGAGCAGGTTTTTCTAGGGGTTTCTCCCGTTTTCCTCTGCCACAAATTTCGTTCCACCATATCTCCTTATTCATCTTATTCATTTCGTTTAGTTTAATTTCATCTGCCCCTGTGATGGTGCATCAGGCGTGCTCGGCCGGGATCCTTGTTATTCACACACCTCCACTGCAATAGGCTTCATCGCATCGCATCCCTCGACTAGACCTTGTGTCGGACACGAGATGAGGAATATCAGTAGTCATTATTATTATTTATTATTACTATTATTATTTATGGCACTGACAAATGTAACAAAGTATTTAACAAATGACCCAGATTAATTATATATTGATGGGGTAAAGATAAAGAAGAGCGATAGTTTCTGTTATTTGGGATCAATTATAGAGAAAGATGGAACATCAAATAAAATAAGGAAATTTCAAAAAGTATTAGTAATGAAAGAAAAACCATAGGAATGTTAAAATCTACACTATGGAGTAAAAATTCATTAACAGAACAAAACAACTAATTTATAAATCCACACTAGAAAGTATAATGTTATATGGATCGGAAGTTTGGACAATGACACCACAATATGTAAACAGAATAACTTCAGTTGAAGTGGATTTTTGGAGAAGAACTGCCAGAAAATCTTGACTGGAAAAAATTATAAATACAGAAATTATAAAATTTATGAATGCAGAAAGAAATATAAAAGATAAGATTGAACACAGGAGGCTAAACTGGTATGGACACGTAAGAATAATGCAGGATGGAAGACTACCAAAGGCAGTCTATGCATGGAAAATTGAAAGAAGGAACAGAAAAGGAAGACCAAGAACAACCTGGAAGACATTGAAAACTCAGTGAGAAAATTTGGCGTAACAGATGAAGACACAGAGGGCAGAGAACGATGAAGAATTTTAAGTAAGGGAAATTTGTGTATGTTTGTTGTAAACTGATAGTCTATAAGTCCGTAGTCATTTATATTTATTTATTTATTTTGAATGCATATTAATTATCAAGATTTGTTTGAGAAAACCTTCAATAATGAGGAAAATTCTCAATTGAAACGAAATTTATGCCACTCATCAGTATCGATATTTTGAAGTGTGGAACAGTTCCACACTTTCATGATGACATGGAAAAAGTATGACCTGTGAGTGGATAAAAGATTAGTTCAATACTTGGGTCACTATCGAGACAAATACGACCATTTTAAGACGAATCACAAGCCCCTCGCATATTCATACTTAATGAAGCGAATATTATATTGTTATATGTTTAATGGTGCCTTACATTTGTCTTGTATAAAAAAAACTTACTAAAATGACTTTTCTCGTCCGGGATCAAAACATATTCTCCTTGCTTAGTATCTAAAAGTTAGTACTTTCATTTAACGAAGTTTTTTAATAACTCAGGAAATTTAGTCAAACAAGTTGTTCAGATAACTATAATTTCAGTCTGAGATTCTTAAGTTCCGCAAGTCTGTGACATGGACCCATGGCCTTACTTCTATCACGAAGGCAGCCATGCCAAAGATTTTTACACCCTTAAAATTCCATCGGTTTGAGACGAATTTTAACCCGAAATTTCGGAAACTGAAACGAGAATGGCAACCACTATTCCAACAGAACCGGCGACATTTTTCCATATTACTGCGCAATAATTCTTTTCATATCATGGGTGTAAATATTTTAAAAAAATTACGCTGATTGATTTTATTCAGTTACTAGCTAATACCCGGCGTGCGCTGCTACGCCTAAATAAATGAAAATTATTGTGCTTTTATGTTTAGTTGAATAAGTAAAAGGAAAACGAATTATATAATTTCTTTAGATACCGATCTTCTTGGCATAGATGTGCTGAACATAAATTAATGTACTTCTTATGATTAGTTGAATAAGTCAAATGAAAAATAATTGTAAATGTATATCGTAATTATTTTAAGATTCCCCTGCTGATTACCCGTTGTTGCCCGGGAATCTACTTACCTCGATCTTCTTGGCATAAATGAGCTAAAGACAAAATTCCTTATTGTGAGTTATCCATAAAAAATACCCGCCATGTGCTGCTTAGCTTGCACAGGAATGTACATACTTGTCTCGTTCTTCTTCGCATCAATGAAAAGACAAAAATAGTTATTGTGAGCTATCCATAAGAGATAAACATATCCTGTCGTGGACTTTTTAACCTTTAAGCGCCCAAGTTTAAATGGCCAGGTAGCGGCAGGCTGCCCGGGTTTAAATGTCCACCTAGCTTTTAAACTCCTTGGCTTTTGACTATAACTTTGCTAATTTTATTAACTCATATTTTAAAATCTGTGGGGGTCACAAATATCAAACAACGTTTAAAGTGTTAAATATTATTGTAAAATCAGTGGTAATCACGGCAAAAACCCATAGTGATATTTTGTATCATAGAGATAATTTTTAAATTCACGATAGTTAGCAAATAACTTTAGGGAGTTTAGAGTGTTGTGAATCAGGTTAGAAGTGAAAAACTACATATAGATTTAGGTATATTCTAACCCTCGTTCATTCTTTTGTGTATTATGTTGCATCCGGTCAGTTTTCCCCCAAAGCAGGAAAGTTTTGAAGAAAAAAAAGGTCACATTCCACCCACAGCCCTTATTCATTCACAGTTTGGTGACTCAGAGTGAAGTTTACGATATGTCTAGTACAAAATCACTACGTTCTGCTGAAATACAAGACATTCTCGGATTGTGACAATGACGAAAACGATATCAATGACAAGCTACAATCAACTGACACTTATAGCTGTGAGACACCTGACGTTTGTCAGGTCTTGGGTTCGTGAAACTAGAATTGACAGCGAAGAAAAATGTACTCTTCCCCCGACATGACAGAATCAGAAATGTACCTTTTTCGTGGCGTAATTATTCTAATGTGAAATGACATGTTGTGGGATAGTAAGACATAAGAGAAAAGGGATGCCTAATAATCTAAAAATAATAATAATAATAATAATAATAATAATAATAATAATAATTCCATGTTGCAACAGGCCTAGAAGGCCCTTAGCCTACCATCCAGCTTCTGGCCTCACATTCATATGTGTCAATCACAAAGGTAGATGATCATCGAGCCAGTGCATGGGTGACATGTGCTCAGCATGTCGAGTCCCCCAGCCGTTATAGCTTGTTTACTCAACCAAAAAAAAAATATTTTTTCATTTGTTAGACTTAACCATTCTATACAGTTTTCTTCTTCTGACTTAATTGGTGCCAAAACAACATACAGTGACTTCTGACTTAGACTTGTCAGAGACGTATTGCAACAGGCTGATAGAACACCCTGTAGACGACTCCCTGGATAGACCTAGTATATTGAGTACAGACATTCCGTGATTTGAAGTCAACTTTAGTCAACATTGGGCCAAAACAACACATATAGAGTTCCGACTTAGACTTGTCACAGACTTTTCGGAACAGGCTGGTAGAACACCCTGTAGATAACTCCCTGGTCGGTAGACATAGTATATTGAGTACAGATATTTTGTGACTTGAAGTTAATTTTAGTCAACATTAGTCGGTAGCTTTACAAATACTAATTTGTCGTGTGTGAATCAGAAAACGTGTGCAAGTGAAGTGTAATAGTATGATGTCGGTTTGTGAATTGGTGATTGTTTCGAGGCTTATCACACAAAAACAAACATTTAATAAACGAATGCTATCTTCACATCACGTTGCCAAGCATCTGATAACCCTGAAAAAAGGTACGTTACAAAAGTAGTATTATCCAGTATAAATTAAAGCAACCAAACAAGTCCGCCTGCTCAGAACCCATACGCTGGGTCTGCGGGCAGATTGGACGTACATTTTAAAACCCAGCATATGGGCTCCTGGGCATTTAAAGGTTAATAGAACTTTTCGAGATATTGAATTCTGTGTCCATTAATTTTGTGTAGTAGTTATGGTTTAGCAGCGTAAGCCATTTAAGCGTCCAAAGAGGTACTTTTTTCACGATTTCTACATAAATTGAAAATAAAATCACTAACAGAAACAACTCACTAATACTACTTTTTAAGAATTAATAATGCGTTTTTGCATTATTTAATAAAAATAGACTTAGGATTTGTTAATATATTTACCTAATGCCTTGTATAAAAAGCGTAGATTAATTCATTGTTGTTTATTATTTTCTTTGTATTTATTTTCTTTTCTTTTTATGTATAGTAGATTCGAGCTGTTATTCCTTTTTTATTCATTGTATCATTAATTTAATTTTAATTGTATTTAGTTTCATTCTATTATTAGACATTAATTTCATTATTATTCAATATGACAGATAATTAATTGTTCAATGACTATTATTGTAACTTTTTTTGTATTCATATGTAACATATGTTTGTCCTGTTTAATATGACTATTGTTGTAATTTTTTTGTATTCATGTGTAACATATGTTTGTCCTGTTTAATATGACTATGTTTAATATGACTATTATTGTAATTTTTTTTGTATTCATGTGTAACATATGTTTGTCCTGTTTAATATGACTATTATTGTATTTTTTTTGTATTCATATGTAACATATGCTTGTTCTGGTGAGTGGAAGAGAAGGCCACATGGCCTTAACTCCACCAGGCTAAATAAATCTATTCTAAAATAAAAAAATCTAAATTCTATTCTACAAAGGGCGATTTTTAAGGGTATAGGAGTTGAGTATTACAACTCTCTTATAGCCTATATTCATCCTGGGAATCTCCTGAACATTTTGCAAAAAGCCGCATCACAATCGGATCAACGGTATGGCTGCGCATAAAGTACGAACAAACAAACAAACAAACATCCATTCCTTTTATACATTAGATTCCATTATGTATTATATCACCACATAGAATCCACGGAGAGCAATATCTCAGTCCTATTATATTCAAATATTCGATTTGATTTAAGGCTTGCTCTGACACTGAAAATTTCTTTGAAACATCCATTCAATTTCAGTATATAACATACCCCATGCACCACTACAAGTGAGGATTTTACACTGCACTTGGTCTGTGATATTATTTGAAGTGTGATTTACGGTGTTAATTTAGTAAGTTTATTGTTAACGGAAAGTGAAAATAAAACAAAGTCATCTTCAGTGCAATTCTGGTTCATACATTCAATCTCTGTCCTACGCAATTTCAATACGTGGATTTTGTCATCGATTTTCCGCCTACGATTTCCTTCAGTATATGATATAAGAGAATTGTTAACTAAAGCACCAGAAATTCGGGTAGGTTAAAATATATCTTATGGAATAATAAATATATTATTCCTGACAGCAAAATAAACATTTGTATAATTGCATTAACATCAGCGTTGACATTCGGTGTTGAAACTCGGACAGAGGCCTAATTAATTATGATAGAGCAGAAATGAATATTCTATGAACAGAAGGTTTTAATATCAAATTTGTCAGAGAAAAGCGAAGATGTGAGACACAATACAATTTAATAGACGACAAAAAATTACGACAAAAATGTATGAAATTGGGGGAAAAAAAGTGACCCCATAGAGTCAATAGTACAGGATTAATTACAACGGTCCGAGATTTATACCCAAAAGTCAAAAGAGATGTCGGCAGACCAATTAATAGAAAGGAGTACTGATATCATCTTAAAGAATTATCTGCTGTAAAACTAAACAGGCTTTGAATATAGTTTTAAAAATATTAATCAGATTTTCTTTAATCTTTCTCAGTGTGGAAGAAATAAAATTTTATATTTCAAAAAGTTAATACACTATCAAATTGCAGATAGATCTCTTTTAATTTTTAGTTTAATCTCTCATTTTAGGTACTTTTCTGTGTCCGCGCCACCCGACATTTACAGGGGCAAGACTTGTCAGGGGAGAATTTCTAAACTCTGGATCACATGTACATACCTTTTTTTGACTATACAAAGAGATGGATAGCTTCTCCTGATGAATGAACAGTTTAATGCCATGGTCATACCCAATACAACACAAATATTCTAGGCAAGGCACACAATTCACTTATCAATTTTGCAACCTTATTTTCAGTCACTATATTTATTATTAATGATATTGTTATTATTATTAATATTGTTGTTATTATTAATATTATTATAACTAATATTGTCATTATTACTAATATTCTTATTATTACAAATATTGTTATTATTACTAATATTGTTATTATTACTAATATACCCGCCAAAGCCTGTCCCAAGCCAGGTTAGAAAATGGTGAGGGGCAGGAGTAACAACCTCGTTAAAAATCCAGGGTTCAGTACGCCCGGCTGATAGTACCCTGTGAGGGCCCCTTATCCAGGTACAGATACTGCTGCCTTGCAGTTCGTCATTGGTTTGACAAAGGCTAGATGAAGGAAACCTTGACCAAAAATGACCTGGTCCTCCAGGTTGGGGGTTCATGCATCAGGCCAGCTCCCTGTTCGTCACAAAAAACATAACAATGCTAGAAAGCCTAAATATTTAAAGCCAGACGGAAATAAACCAAGACGACAAAAGGACATTTCTTGTTGGAACATGGAATATTCTAGGTGTTCAAAATAAAATGGTTGACATTATAGAGGAAATGAAAATGCTTAACCAAGACATAATTGTGCAAACAGAAACAAAGAAGAAAGGAAAAGGTTCAGAAGTTAAAAGTCCATATATGCATTTTTTCAGCGGAGTAGAGAAACATAAACGAGCACAGAGAGGAACCTCAATTATAATTAAGAAGAAATTCAAGATATCTATAACTAGTTGGGAGGCCATAAATGAAAATATGATTAAAATGAATATAAATATTTTTGGGAAAAAAGTTACAATTCTAGGAGTATATGGCATAAGCCAAGATGAAATATGAGTTCTATGGAAAAATGAATAACGTAATAAACGAAATTGGGAACTCAAGAGAAATGATTATGATGGGAGATTTTAATGGTAGAACTGGTACCAGGATTGGAAGTGAAGTGTTCGTTCCTTTTGGAGAGGAGAAACTTGATGATAAGGGCGAAAGACCTATAGAAATATGTGAGCAGTACTCGTTAAAAATTACAAACGGATTTCATCAACACAAAATACACATAAATACACAAGATATCACGTTACTTTACAGCAGAGATCAATAATAGATTATATAATTGTTGGACAAAATACGGATTTGAAAATACAAGATATTAGAGTGTATAGAGGCCCAACCTGTGGCAATGATCATTATTTGGTAAATTCAAAAATATTTTTTCCATATTTTAATAAGAGTGACGATAAGAAAGAGAAATTGGAGACATCAAAAATTTCGCACACACCTCTATATAATACTCAGTTGTTGGAGGACGATAGTATTTCATACCTTTACCGCAAGAGGCTGGACGAAAAGTGAATTGAAAATACATTTGATTCTCCTGAAAACACAATATCAGTATATTGTCGAAAATATACATATGGGCTGCTAGGGAGGCTTTGGGAGAAAAGGAAATGGGGAATAAGAAAACTTATTTTTGGAACAAGGAGATTAAGTATGATGTAGATGATAAAAAAAGTAAATATCTTAAATGGTTAAGTACAAAACATTTGACGGACAAAATGGAGTATAAAAAAGCACAAGCAAAGATAAGAAAGAATGTGACAGAAGGAAATGAATAAATATTGGGAAAGAATCCTGTCAAAGAATTCAGACTTATATTCGAGGAAAATGGTGTTCAGAGGCATGGAGAACTTTGAAAAATTTAAGAAAGCCAGGGCACAATAAAATCAATATTCAGGGAATTTCTTTAAATGAATGGAAATTATATTATAGCAAGCTATTGACTGAAGATCGTTTGGAATTTTTAAGTGGAATTGCAGAGGAAACTGATGATGAAAACAGAACGAGTATACATTTAGATATTGAGACAGTAGAGATAGCAATTGTAAGTTTAAAAAATGGAACGGCTGTTGTGGGAAGAAGGAGTACAGCCAGAATTAATTAAATATGGTACAAGGAAATTACTTGAATTGTTAAGGAGCCTTTTGAGAGATGCCTAAACGGAGAAGATGTACCAGTAAAATGGAAAATTGAGTTGATATCAGTCATTCATAAGAAAGGAAGAAAGGATGAGTGCAATAATTATAGAGGAATCACCGTAATGAATGATTTTAGCCATATATATATATGGAAAAATAATCAAATACTATCTGGACGAAAATTATAAAACATAAGGAGAATGAAGTACAAGCAGGCTTTAGGTCTGAGAGATCTACAATTGATCACATATTCGTGGTAAAAACCATTGATTGAAAAGACGAATAATAACAACCAACAAGTTCATTTCACATTTGTGGATTTAGAAATGGCATATGACACTGTACCTTTACGAAAGTTGTGGGAAGCATTAGATGATATGGCCATAAACGATACAATTATTAATGCTATACAAAATTTGTATAAAAATGCAGTATCTAAAATTAAAATTGAAAAATATATATCAGAATAAATTAAAGTAACAAAAGGCCTTCGTCATGGTTGTAGCATATCACCAACATTATTTAAGATATTTATACACAAAGCACTGTCAAACTGGAGCAAAAAATGTTCAGGAATGAGAGTACGAATTGGAGATGGATCAACAGATACAATATATACACTGTTATTTGCGGATGACCAGATAATAATTGCTCAAGAATATGAAGACATGGAGTTTATGTTCAGAAAATTATTGGCCGAATAGGATAACTAGGGTTTGAAAATAAATTTAGAAAAAACATTTTATATGGGATGTGGAGCCGAAACCGAAGATTAGATATTAGAAGATGAAAAGTGGTATATTAGAGGATGTGGAGAATTTGAGTACGTGGGAGTAAAATTAAATAAAGAGGATAAATAAGAAAGTGATATTAAGAACAGAATAAATAAAGGTAGAGCAATAACAGCAATGATGAATGGAGTCTATATGGATCAGACATATAACCGGGAAAAATAAGTTACAAATATATAATTCAATAGTCAGAAGTACTGTCACATATGGAGCTGAAGTTTGGAAATTCAACAAAAACTTAGAACAAAAACTTATGTAGATGGAAATGGATTTCTTGAGGAGAGCAGTTAGATGTTCAAAATTAGACAAAATATGAAATATTGTCATGAGAGTAAAAAGTGAATATTGGTTATTCAATTGTAGATTATATACGGTATAAGCAATTAAATTGGTATTGGCCCATACGCCGAATGCAAGAAGAAAGATTACTCAGGAAAACATTGGAATGGTGTCCACCTGGAAGAAGGAGGGGGGAAGACCTCGAAACTCGTGGATGCAGGAAATAAGAACTGGAATGTGAGCAAAAGGACTGGAGTATATGGATTGGATGGAGAGAGACGAATGGAGAAGAAAAACAAAATTTTGGCACAGAAAGATGTGTAAACATTAAAATTCTGTATATAAATAAATTATTGCTAGCATTGTTATTATTACTAATGTTAATATTACTATTATTACTATTACTATTACTATTATTATTACTATTATTATTTTTACTGTTATTATTATTATTATTATTATTATTATTATTACTACTACTATTAATATTATTACTATTATTATTCTTATTATTATATCCAACCATGTGGTCTCGAGGTAGCGTGCTGCCTTGTCACGCACAGGGTCCGGGTTCAATTCCCGGTCGGGACAGGCTCCTGGGTGAGATTTTTTCGTGGTTTTTCCGCACCTGTAAGACAAATTTCAGGATGCTTAGGGCACAACGGGCCCAGAAAATCATCCGGTCATCATCATCATCCTTATCATTATCATCATCATCCTTTTTCCGGTGCGGAAAGCAACGGGATGCTACCATACCTATAATTCCCTAGTAAAGCCGCAGTGCATAGCATGAAAATGCTGTTATTGCAGTAAACGACCTGCCCTCGGACATAATTAATATGGATGGATTATTATTATTATTATTATTATTATTATTATTATTATTATTATTATTATTATTATTATTATTATTATTAATATTATTAATGTTATTATTATTATTAATACTAATAATAATATTATTATTAATACTATTATTATTATTATAGAAATATTTATTCACTGGATATTTTATAATTAAAATGATATACGCAGGTAAATAACATTAAGTCATACAATTATCACAAATAGGTTGTGTTTATAGTCATTGTCCGTCGCCGTGGCCTAGTCGGTAGTGTCCCTACGTTCCACACCGGCGACCCGGGTTCGATTCCCGGCTGGGTCGAGGACTTTTAATCTCCACCTTGGGTCTGGGTGTGTGTCTTGTCCTTGTGACCATGTGTGAAAATAACAGAAAGTTAACAAAAAGGTAAAACAAGAAGGAAAACAGTCTAAACGAAAAAAGGGGGAAAAATTGCATTCAGAAAAAAAAACACTAGGCGATGATGGTTTCGATAAATCGGTATCAATAAACATTTAAAAATTAATATCACTATCAGATTAATGCCTAATACTCGTTAAACAACAGCCATTGCCCAAAATTGACACTTTCTATTGTATGTGAGAGGCAGATAATGGGAAATACAAAAGCGAAAAGTTAGAGGTAGCTTTGTTTGCAGGCTTTGCCACAAGCTCCTATAGTAACGTGCTTCTACAGTCTACATAATATTCCTTGGTCGTCCACAATACGTTTGTCACTCAAAACTTGAGGCTGGGATAATACATACACCTTCAAATTTATTGTTTAAAATGGCGATACAATTCCTAGTTGTAGGTGTCGTAGGCCCAAAAATACCATGCAAGTAAAACAATTCATATATAGGAAAACCCCACAGGCCTAATTGTAAATAAATTTGGCAACATTGTGAACAAATAGTGATGGATGGTGACTAAATTTTGCGACGTAACCAGCTAAAATGTTGTAAAATACACCCCTTTAACCATCTCCATATGTTCATTTTCCAATAATAATTGTTGTAAAAATCAGAGCATAAGTATAATGACAAAATAGCCGATGGTGGTGGTGAAAACGGAATCTATATTAGAGTAGAACTGCAGAGTAAACGTGGAGAGTTTCTTCAACTGTCGTGAAGACAGAACTCTTCTCCCATTGTCGGGGAGGAACACCTGCGGGAATTTTGGACTTACAAATTATCTACAGTTGCGAACAAAAAGGAAAAAGACTTAGATATATTCATCTGCTTACAATTTGTGCTAACTCGTAAACTAATTACGAGATATAGAATATTCTTGAGAGTGAATAGTGACAAAACAGTATTGTTATGCCCCAAAATTTAGAGGTTTTGTCTTTGTTTATTAGACTGAAAATTCGTAGTGTGATAGCCGGAAATGATAGTTATCAAAAGGGTGTTAAAAAAATTAATTATTCCCCTATAAATATTTAGTATTATAATTATTAGGACTTTTTAGACAATTATTTAATTATAAATGCATATCCGATGGACGTGTACCAATCACGTATTGGCACGAAAGGATTTCTTACAACCGCTTCCACGTCAGGTGAAAGCGACCAACTTTAAGTATATAAAAACTAGGGGTTTCAACCCCTAAATCATCTCGTCGGTGGCTAGCGATCTCTAGCCCGTACGTATCTCAACGCAGTTGTAAGCAGCTCCACTTGAATGTCACCTTTACTAGTCATTTGTAAGTCTGCTTCTTTATTTTCACTTAACATAAATAATATATGTCTTATACATTTGGTTTGCTGGAATAAACTCAGTTTTCTAACTTAGTCGGTCAAAGAAATTTAACTTATTATAGATGTTTTCTTATTTGCTCAGGCTCATTAAGTATTCAATTGAGGTAATTTTCTTGTTTGATTCTGGTTTAATGTAGTAAATTTAAAGATAGGATAATATTTAACTCTTTAATTAATTTCTTTTGTGGTTTTTGTTTATCCTGTTTTAATTATTGTTTTAAACTGTTTCTTTTAAATATAGTATTATTGTTAAAATATTTACTTTATTTATGTGAATGATTTTGATTCCTTAGTTTTTGTTATCCTTTGCAACTTTAGGTAAATCCTGACCTTGTTTTAATGTTAAGCCCGTCTCATTAATTGTACTCGGCCTATATTTTATATCATGCTACCACTTGACAGGAGACGGGCTGTAACATATTGTCTGGCAGCGTTGACATTTAAAAATTATGGAGATGGAACCCAGGACTCTGATAATAGCAAAAACTAGGAGAACAGTGCTATGATTATTAATTTTGTTTCTAATTATTACTTTCTTGTTATTTGTGTGTGGTTTAATTAATTTTGTTACAGCTTTTTATTATCTATGTCATTTATTTGTATTAACATGTGTTAATTTTATCGCTGTGAATTTATTATGGTCAAAGTAAAGTTAGGTCTCATATATTTTGGAATTGGGGAATCTGTAGGGAAAGACAGATGGCAGTGATGATCTTTAATTTTCTTGGGTTGAATTATGTTTTTAATTGTTTCAAAGCATACTATTAACGGTATTATAATACAGGTGACACTCTAAATATACATACATCGAATTCAAATCGTAGAGCAAACATTAGGTCCTAGATTTATAAAGATAACATAGTATATTCATATTAACATGAAACTACGTAAACAACTTTCGCTTTCGTTGAAGTAAGGGTAGTTCATACTGTAAGACGGCGAGATTGAGGGCAAGATAATTTCCTATGACAACTCAGTTTTTTTCTAAATTCAAACACAGATGACACGGAATTTTCACCATAGATGAATACAGTACAATTTAGGAAAATCTGTAATACTAGCAAAAGATTAAAATCCTGTGCCAGTTTCGAGACAGAATATTAAGTGTCTAAAATTTAACAAAATACGAGAACTCAATATAATGATGTATGTCAGTTCGGAATTGATTACAGGATACACAAAAGTAAATAACATAGTCAAGCTGCAGTCATAGGGACGTTTAGACCTTCTAACGGATTCAATATAGGCCTAATGCATATGGGCGCCATTTGACCGTTGTGTACGTAGTACTAGGCCTATATGTTGCCGGCATGTAATGATAAAGGCCGACTATCAAAGTAACTACCGCATTCCATCATGACGTTGTTGGTAAATAGAAGTTTTATAAATCAGAAACGTGTAAAATTATAGTGTTATTGAACTCGATATCCCAAGATTTTAAAAACTTGCGACATGTTTGAGCCTCGTAAAAGAATAATGTTTTTTATTTGGAATTAACAAGGACCGTGTCAACTTATAAATGTATATGTTCGCCTTTTTGAAAATAACAATCTCTGCTCAAAAATATCGGATATGCCATAGGGAAATATTGATGAATTGTTTTTTAAGTTATATGGGGAAGGTCGTGTATTTTGGGCCACTTAACTTAAAATTCGAATAAAGCCTTTAATTCTATTTAGAAATTATAAATTTTATAAATGATGAATAGTACACGGTACTGATTGCTTTTATGATAACTACGTCGTGTAATAATTTCCAGAAAATTTTTAAAAATTATATTTACGTAAATAATGATTCCGTGTAATTTGGGCCGAGGTCGTGTAATTTGGGCCGGTGGATCGTGTAATTTGGGCCGATGTCTTATAGGTTGTACATGCAAATATAATTACTCGTATTACTTTTTAAGTGATTTATTTTAAAAAATATAAGTAAGAGAATACATTCTCTTTTCGGGTTTATAAATCTGTAGTCCAGTCTGTCCTAATTTGTGTTTTCTGAAACAATTATCGAAACACTAGAAATAAATACACGTAGATAAATAATGAACATATGTGATTTTGAGATCACTTCTTGGATTCACAAGATCAGATCATGAAAAAAACACATTATAAAATTGAAAGTCCAAAATATGTTAAATGATATAACTAATAATAATAATAATAATAATAATAATAATAATAACAGCAATAACAGTGAGCCATAGTTGAACTAACTTATTGCCGATCACAAAATTAACTAATTAATTAAAATAATCATAAGGGATTATTAACGTGCACTAAACAATATAATCTTTTTCTAGTACTAAATTTAATAATGTTAGAAAAATTAGAAATAATAAGTACTAAAATAATAATTATATTAGTAAAATAGCCTTATGTACGAACGGTCATGAACCTACGGGTTCTATATAGCCAGTGACTAAGTTGGTAGTAAAGTAATTTTAATTATAAAAATGAATAAAATAAAATTATTTTAATTTGTTCATTATTACAGTAGAAATAATTTGATTAAAAATAATAATACTTATTATTATTGTTATTATTGCTATTATTATAATAATTATTAATAACAATATATATATATATATATATATATATAACAAAAAAACATTTAATGCTCTATCTCAGATCCAGATCACGAACTCTAGAAGAGGCCCAAATTACACACTCTCATGAGGCCCAAATTACACAACATATTTTATATTAACAACATGTATCATTTAATTTAAACAACATGTTTCATAAAAATTTTAGTAAATACGATACTGAAATATTAATAAAACGTACTTTGAAATATGTTCAACAGTTTAACTAAAAATACACACACTTGACTTAACTACTGGCTTCAAAAAACTGTTTCACTTTGAACTGAAAACTTTTAGTGAAAATTTACAATATAATATTTTCTTGGTTGCCTCAAAATCTTGAGGGATACAATAAAACAGGTTTCAGGGGGTGAAGTACTGCTAATAGCCTTGCTAATCCCGTTACAATCAAGGGTTCAACAAACTTGGAAATATCAAAATTTTAAAAAGCCCAAATTACACGTCGGCTCAAATTACACGGATCTACCCTATATAGACTAGTCATGAAATTAGTACTAAGTGTCGCACTCGAGGCTAGGATATGATCAAAATATTTTCTTTAATGATTACGACCTAAATGTAAAACGCTAATTAGATTATTATGTAAGTTGAGGGGATAAACACAGTCAGAGTGGCTTGCTTGTAGGTGTATACTTTTTTGGAGAAATAACAATAATAGTTATAACGCGCTAAAACAAAGAATTATTGACAGCTTCAGATGGTTCCGTTACAAGTTATTTCAGGACATAACAGATTCGAGTCAGTGTTATATTAGGTAGACGACCAGTAAGGCACATAGGCATAACGAAAGTCGGAATCTCAAATATTTAGGGAACATATAACTGTGTTTTTATCCGGTGCCGCTGAACCCTTTTTCCTGATGTTGTACCCCCACCTCAAAAGGGCCCTATGACTTATGACAAAAAGATGGGATCAGGAGAGCCTGCGCAACTCTATCTGACGCCCAAGACTACAGACATTACTGACCCTTCTCCTCCCGGATATGAAAGAATGGATGGGGCCTAGTAGTACAAAAGGTAGTATGCTGGCCTCTCATCTACTGTCCCTTGGCGGCTCGTTTAAAACACAGTGTTGGGAACATACAAGTACATGTGTTGTCTGATAGAAGTGGTTATTGGGAAAAAATGTGCACAAGTGGAAGAAGCAAAAGGTGGGACTAGGAGAATTTCGCTGGAGCCTCCGTGCGAGTCAGATTTCGCTTAGGCGGTCTCCAGGCCTCTCCTAGGTTCCAGGGTGATATGTAGGAATTAACGGTGGGACTAGAAACAGCTCGCTGGAGCCTCTGCGTGAGTCAGATTTCATTAAAACGGTCTCGCAGACTGTTCTAAGATCCCAGGGAGAAAAATAGGTATTAACGACGGAACTAGGATTTGCCCGCGCGAACCTCTGTGTGAGTCACATTTCATTAAAGCGGATTCGACGGGAAACCATAGTGTCCAATAGTATGGAGAATTGAATGGTACTCTCCAGGAGTGTGAGTCGTGGTCGGTCGACCGGGTAAAAGTGAAACAGAGAGAAACACGTAGGAGCAGTGTACTAACCCAGGCAACACAGTGTAGTAGACGTAGAAATAGTACTAGGTAGAAAAATATAATTTAAGAGAGAGGAAAACAACGGAACTGAGAAAGCTAGAACAGACTTGCATAGAACATGAAATATATAAAACGGGGAAGATCGGTCGCGAGTAGGATGTACACATGAACACAAAGAGAACCTGTCAGTAATCTGAACATAAAATAGGAAGACTCATCTCATTCACCCTGTACCACTTCTCATATAAATCAGAAAAGAGTGCGAAAGGAAAGGCAGTAATTTCATGGAGTTGCGACGCGAACACCCTAGCTGATTCCTTTTGACCCCAGAAAAATATTTAAATAAGTATTTCCATTCATTAATAATGCAGGGGTACGCCGTAACGTAGTGTCTAGTTAGAAGTGAAAATAAAAACAACCTAAAAGACATGTTACAAACAGATCTGTGAAAATCATAATTACCAAGTTATTCGAATGTTCGTATCAGTCACTTTGGCTCAGTTAGTGTTTCATAACATAAGCTAGCGTAATTTTCAGGGCACTGTACTACAAGCCGAAAGGTCGAGGTTTCGAGTCCCGCTGGGCCAGTAATTTTAAAACGGTCCAATATTTTCAGGCGGAACGATGGTCCTGGGGCCGCTCAGCCTCATGCAAATGAGTACCAGACGCTTGGTCTGAGGAATACGGGCCATCACGCAGGGCTGACAACCCGACAAGTACCAATGGTCCAGAGAAAAAATGGCAGCCTTAACCTCGCGAGGCCTGTAGTGGCACCACTTTACATACATTTTCAATTAAAATTAATACAGATTTATTTAGGTATCCAAGCCATTTGTAGTAAGAAAAACTTCGAACCCAGATCCGCACTAACAAAATACATAATCGTATGATGCAAGCTGACAGAGGTAACAGAATAGAGAGAAGCCAAGGGTTAAAGCCGAGTCGGATTGTACTTAATACCAGAAGGCTCGAAGTCGAATCTCATATGTTACCCCTTAATTGAGTCAAAAGACTCACTTCACTAGCCGAGAGAGAGACAGAGCGCGATTACCTACCTTCTTTGCAATCGAGAATATGGAAAACGCTTGGAACCCTTGAGGCATTGTAACTGTTAGATATAAAAGAATATTATGTAGGTCAGTCTAACGTGAGAGTCTATGTTCTCGCTCTTAAGACCAAAAATAGTCGAATATCGAAACAGAGATCGAACTCAGAGTCAGTAAGTTAAAGCTCGAATCTTGCAATTGAAATTAGATTGGCAGATAGAAACTCCGGGACTTGCAGATTTACACATGTAGAAGTTAAATTCAATGGTGCTAAAACTTTTAATAACTATATGTGATGAGTGAAAAAGGTTTTATTTTCTATAAATATAAGACGAGCGTATGTTTTTCTTTTGGAAAATAGGACTCCTGATGTACTCACAGTGTAAAGTTATTCCGGTAATTATCTTCTCATATTGATTTTATTGTAACTAAGGACGTTGTAAATTTGCAATAGACAGAGGTAGGTTAGACAATTAAGTCTCATAGATTGGTTAGGCTCGGTGACAGGAAAGAAGGGCATGGACACTTAGGACAGATAGAGAGATGGGACGGAAAGAGAGAAAGAGAAAGAGAGAACGCGCCTCTAAGGGAGGACAATGGAGATGCGAAACAGGATGTTAATCGATATTGGTGAATTGAGAACAATGATACAATTCAAAATGTCCATAAATAAGAATGGGCGAACAGATTAATTCCACAACGATGCGATTCATCAGGTTCCAGGGAATTTTATAATTCATTAATTTGTACCCACAAGCCGATAAAATACATCATAATTAAGCGGGAAATAGATAAACATCTAAATCCAAGAGCCGGTCGATATACAAATAATTTTAATTATCAATATACTAAACCAATAAAGCCAAAGTTCTGGCACTCAAATAATCCGAGGACCCACACTCAAATTAATGCATAGACTTTATTGTATTATGCCAATAGTAAAGATACGCCAAACCGAAAGGATGCTATTAGATAACGGGACATTTCTAAAGGTAGAAATACATAGCACACATAACCGTCAATCACTATAACGAAATGTTATTTCAAATTTTGTTTGTTCAACGACCTACTATTAGCGAGAATTTACATTAAGAAGTAATGTTGAATTTACCGTAAGTGATAGACAGATGTACTCATCCCTGAATGTATTATAAACGTACCTTGATATAGATTACGCCATGGTGATATGAAGTAATGTTTATGGCGCGTCCCGTGACTAATGCTCATACACTTAATGTGGATCCAGATCTAGAAACTCATCCCCTTTCCTATTGGACAATCATTAAAAAATCCTAAAGGTCATTCTCAAAAGTAGATGTATGAAATAATATAAACGAGATAAATCTTCCTAGGACCATAGTATCTGAGAGTATTAAATTATTACCCACAGTTAGAGAAAAGCCATTCTGAATGTGAGCCGGCCTAGGGACTCTCAACATAGGCCCGGGCGTGAACAGAAACATAGATTTCGTCGTCTATAATAGTGGGAAAAAGAGGAATATATTTTTTATATATGAGAAGAACCGTAGTAAGAAAGAACATTAAAAGAAAACCCATAAGAATTAGCCTACGAATTCTACTACACGGACGAATATCTTATCTTAGATTCAAATTCAACCTAACACGGGAAGATTGATAAAGAAATTTATAGATTACCCCTAGTGGTTAAGATAGTGAAGTAACGCATGGCCACCTGTCTGTTCTCCTCGGCCCCTTTATTTTTTGGGTTTATTTATGCTCATATTATAACCACACACAAATCATGAAGTGTTGATCTCCGTAGAAGACCTAGGTTCATGAAAAGGGCCATAAATGTAGTGCGCCGGGAAAAGGATGAAATAAATATTAAAGTCCGAACCCAATGATAGTTACATCCAAGTAGAGGAGAAAACTGAGTTTATGGCCGTTTCAATAAACCGACAATATTATTCTATGTTAAGCCAAAAAGCAGTGGATAAGCGCAGACATGGATACTGGGTAATTTGTCCCGCGGATCAACCACTCTATCATAACTAGACCCCATCATGTTTGAGTGCCCTATTCTTCAATCGAGAAGAGGAAGCCCATCGGCTATGCCAAAAATGTATTTTAGCACTGGACTTCACCCCATCTGGATTCGGCATAAGAAGACTGAGAAGTGGGTATATTCTCTTCCCAGACCCATGAAACTGATTGACACCTGCCACGGCCCACAAGGAGAAATTTCGCGCCATCTATACCTAAATGGAACAGGTATATTACGTCACGATCCAGGATGACAAATATATGCACCCGGAATTACATTGTTGCCTATTTTGTACAGAAAAATGGAGGTCCCTCTTTCCTCTCAGCATTATATTATCCCAGAATTGCCCAACCTATTGACCCAAAAGCAAACCGAAATCCTAATCCAAACTCCATCTTCAGAGATCCAAGCGGCTCTACAACACATTACCGACCGCCTTCACTCTGTTCCTACGCTTTCCCCTCCGCAGAAGACAAGTCTAAATTATCTTATTCAACACCTACAAACGAATAAGGAAAAACATAATACTAAAATATGGCTAACTGTGTTGTCAGCAATACTTGTAACGATATTAATCACAACGGTAGCTTTTCATCCTTGCATCAGGAGACTCCTAAGGTTTGGGTATCAGTGTTTGTACGCCCGACATACCATCACCAGGCCAACGCACCTCTTCTGGACCCAATCCAGAACTACCCGCTAGCACAAATCGGGAATGCAGTACCTGCGCCGGAACCGGACGCAATTCAACAACCTGGGTTGTATCCAGATCTCGTCGTCAACTAATATTTGCCCTAATGGGATAGGGCCACCTATACAAGAGGCTACACCACGTCAAAGAGAAGTCCATGTTGATTCTATATATGTAATTTATTTTTTGTTTGCACGTGACCCTAATATCCACTGAAAAACAAAGGATATGTATATATGAAGTAGAATACCAACGATTTCAGACTCAGACCAATTGTATTCTTGTATCCATAGAAGCACCATGATAAAACTGTAAGAGCCAAAGCAAATGATAAACTAGGTAAGCCACGGTTTTTCGAAGTTCACAAAAGGTTTTCTTCAAAAACCTTATTGCGAATTCTTGCGAGGGAAGGATCTGTTATACCCCAAAATTTAGAGGTTTTGTCTTCGTTTATTATGCTGAAAATTCATAGTGTGATAGCCGGAAATTATAGTTATCAAAACGGTGTTAAGAATTAATTATTTCCCTTTAAATATTTGGCATTACAATTATTAGGGCGTTTTAGACAATTATTTAATATAAATGCATATCCGATTGACGTGTACCAATCACGTATTTGCACGAAAGGATTTCTTACAACCGCTTCCACGTCAGGTGAAAGCGACCAACTTTAAGTATATAAAAACTACGGGTTTCAACCCCTAAATCATCTCGTCGGTGGCTAGCGATCTCTAGCCCGTACGTATCTCAACGCAGTTGTAACCAGCTCCACTTGAATGTCACCTTTACTAGTCATTTGTAAGTCTGCTTCTTTATTTTCACTTAACATAAATAATATATGTCTTATACATTTGGTTTGCTGGAATAAACTCAGTTTTCTAACTTAGATTTAACTTATTAAAGATATTTTCTTATTTGCTCAGGCTCATTAAGTATTAAATTGAGGTAATGTTCTTGTTTGATTCTGGTTTAATGTAGTAAATTTAAAGATAGGATAATATTTAACTCTTTAATTAATTTCTTTTGTGGTTTTTGTTTATCCTGTTTTAATTATTGTTTTAAACTGTTTCTTTTAAATATAGTATTATTGTTAAAATATTTACTTTATTTATGTGATTGATTTTGATTCCTTAGTTTTTGCTATCCTTTGCAACGTTAGGTAAATCCTGACCTTGTTTTAATGTTAAGCCCGTCTCATTAATTGTACTCGGCCTATATTTTATATTATGCTACCACTTGACAGGAGACGGGCTGTAACAGGTATCGACTAATATTCCGAAATTTCCGGAATTAGTAATATTAACGACGGCTGTGATTGAAAGCTCGCTTTAATGCCCTGTAATACTACTAACGCGCAATATTATCGTTAGACGATTGCCAACAATACAAAATTGTACAAGTTACATTAAAAATAATTCAAAATAAACTAAAATTAATATTTTCATCGCTCGTAATTATTGAAGTGATTCTAATTCTGCCCCTCAAAAGCCCTGTCGCCATCCTTGTCATAAGACCTTGGCACTCACCGAATCCGACATCAAACTCAGTAGTCCGCAACTTTACCAATATTACAGAATATCCACCCTTATAAACCACCCTATCAAACTTTTTTCTCCAATTTATACTAGAAAAGCGATCATGAAAGTGCGACATGACGGCTAAATGTTGTTCGTTAACTATTTGGGCCTTAATATTTCTCGATATTTGCCTTGAAGGCGAAGAAATACCTTGAAGAATTCTCACATTTCCCAACCAATAATAGGGAGGCTAGATGCTTCTGATGTAAAGACATAACAAATAAAAGCACAAATTTAGATATATCCTTTATCATAAGTAATGTCACTAGTGATTTCCAATTTATCTAGAGAATTTGGAAACCAATATTGACATTTGCTAGGACTATTTAACGAATAAAATGAAGCTGTTTACTCACAAATCATTATTTAAATACAGTTATTTTAAAATATTTATATATTTAATGTAGCGACGTTTGAAAACAAATGAGAAACGTTTGTTATGTTTCACTTGTTCATCACTGCAACATTATTTATTGCCAAAGTATCGCAATATTGTAAGAAAGTATCCTAGTAGAGAACTTTATAACCAACATTATAGGTATTAATTAATTTTTGATGTCCTATGATGTAAGTATATCAATTATATTTTGCTGGAACGTAATTTCATGGGAAAAAATACGTTTAAGAAAGTGCAAATGGTGGTTTCTATTTTTTGTGGTACAATCAATTGCTACAAATTTATTATATTATTTCCCGCAAGCACTAACTGCTTACATTCGTGCACTGTATATATATATATATATATATATATATATAATCTGGTAGCCGTATTTTTTGAGAGTCAATCACTGCAGAATTATCTTAAAAAGGAGGAGCTTTCTTTAATATAATAAGGTTAAATTGATAAAATCGAGGTGAAACACGACTGTGATTGGTTTTAAATAAAAATTCATTGAAATATGTTTAGTCATTGACTCCCATTTGGGGCATTAGTTAAACAGTCAAAATTAAGATTGTAGTTAATTCATAATCATTTTCATTATTCCTTGTTCTAGGCTGCAACAATTAGACCCAATCAAATACAGAGACTGAATAATTTATAAAGAATACTTCAGGCAGTCCCGTGGACTAGTGTTTAATATGCTCGTCTCTGCTTCCGAAATTTGCCGGCTCAAACTCGCCCTATCTATGTAGATGGTTTTCACGACGTAAATATCCTGAGCATGGCTTCGTTCGCAAGAGCCGTAAAGCAGCATGTCCAATGGCACAGATTTATGACACATAAAAATCTCATGTATGAAAAAGCCGATATCTGGGCAAAATTTGTAGCCACTTTCACGACTTGAGCATCGTGAGGCATTTAGGTAGCTAAAAAGCTAATCCAGGTTGAGAAAACCAGCTATAACCGCTGGGGTACCCGACATGCGGACCACATGTTACCTCCTACGCTGGCTAGATGATCGTCTACATCTGTGAGTAACACATGTGAATGTGAAGCCAGCAGCCGTCTGGTAGGCCAAGGGCCTTCTAGGACTGTCGCGTTTGGAGTTTTTTACGACCTAATTTGAATATCGTGACTAATTAAAGAGTGTAAATTAATTAAATACAAAAACGATGCTGAACAAATTGATTCCTATCAGTATCTGATATATGTCAGAGAATACTCTTTACAAGATTTTTTTTTTCAGTAGACTAGACAAGAAGACGCTGAAAGCAACAATGATTTTTTTAAAGTCATTAATTTTAAAGCTCTTTGAATAACGAACTTGAGACCAGTGAAGCCAAGTTCAAGTTATATACTGTAGGCTTACATATAAAATTATCTGGATTATACCGCAAATTATCTTATATTAACCAAGCCATTCGTATTTCAATGAACTTGAGAAACTCAAATTCCTTTTCTCATACAGTAAAGAATTATGTTAATATTTGTCTTAACCTTTTCAGTCCTTGTATCATTTAAGTCAGCCATGTCATAGTTAGAGCTCCAATTTACCTGCGGAGCGCGGTACTAACTCAGGAGCATGCATTTGTATCCCCTCCCAAATTTCCGGCGGGACCTGTACGAAAGCCTACCTGTACGAACGCTTATAACAGAAGGAATCGAAATATAAAACATGGTACAAACAGGAGTGAAGCATTTATTAATGGATATTATTAACTGGTTTACAGTGTTAAATAATACCTCAAAATATTTTAATCTGCAATATTTAATATTTGCCTGAACAAAACATTCATAACCAACAGGCCCATACGTACAAACAAACCAAAAGATGAGAATACGTTTAACATGTTCATGTATTTCTATACCATTTTGACAAACATAATTTAATATTTCTTGGTACAGGAAAAACATAAGTAGGTATATTTAATGCTCCTACTGTAGGAAAATAAATCACCTCTTTTCAGGGTGCTACTTCCAGGGCATTCTTACTTGCCACTTTTTTATTTTACAAATTTAATATTAAACATATAAAATTAATACCTGATAAAACAGTCATCCTCAACTAAAATAAAGTGCTGTTTTGACTTTGTCAAGTAGTTAAAATATAGAAGGCCTTTCAGAACCATGTTTTATCTTCTGCATTTCAAATGGTACTAATGTTGTTAAAGTTGTACAACGGGTTTAGGTCTGAGGCCGTGTTCTTGTGGAGCAAGTCTTTATTCTCAGCTTCATTTAAAATGTCTATGTCTTCTAGGATGTTAATCTTTTTGTTATTCTCTCTGTGTAATATTGACATAGTATTATCGATTTTGTCGAACTGATGACTCAAATCTAGTAAATGTTTGGCAAAACTTGATTTTTCTTCATTATTAATAGATTTTGGATAATGTTTAGTATATCTTGTGTTAAAATTTCTTGTTGTTCCACCGATGTAAAACTTGTCGTAATTGTTGCACTTTAGTTTATAAACGCATTTATATTAGAATTCATTTATTACTTCAATTTTGTTTGATACGATGTTGTTGAGGTAATTAATAGTTTTAAAGGCGATTTTTATGTTTTTGTCTTATTTCTTCATCGAATTAGCTAATTTAAGGGGAGTGAGGTGTGATATTTCTATTTTCTACCATTTTTATGCTACATACTTGATGTTTTGTACACACATCCATGCCATAATAAGTAAATACATATTAAAATTTCATCCTTCCAGGCTTAAAGGTTTTTGAGTTATTGAAGAAAATCCATTTAAAAATTTGCATATTTAAATTTTTAATAAGTCCCATAATTTTTAGTAACATTTTCTACACGACCACTGACTTATTTAGAACAACGCTATGCATTAACGTTTCTATATCATTGTAATAAAGGAAGATAAAACATATAAATATCCTCTGCTTACCAAAACGTTCGTTTTTTTTAAATTACTACACACATTTTATTTTGTATTTAAGAAACTATCAACGTCGTCTCAAAATCCATGCACACAATTATTAGCCATAGTGTGTGGGACATGCAGTTAAAATTTCGTGCTTCTATCATTAAATTTGTTAATGCTATTTTGATTTGAATGCATTGACACGCAACGAAAATAAAAGTGTGGAAAAGACAATTTGAATGTTTGGATGCAGTAAAATTAGAATGTAGCATGCATGCCCTCCTACAGTCATTAGGGAGGCTTACAAGCGCCATAGGACACTGAAACTTCGCCAACTTATACTTTATGGTGCGTAGTATTTTTTAATACAAAAAAACAAAAAATGCTAAATTTGACCGAATATGTAGAAAATTTTACCCATCACCCACTTAACCGTTTAAAAATTGGGAGCGGTATTCTGTGCCAAACAAAGACGAAGGCTTGATTCTTGCAATACATCCATGCTTGGTCGTAGCCATGTTCATTACTGAGTTTGACTGGTTAAACTGAACTAAGTCACCAGGTAGCGTTACTGTCCAGTGGAGCGCTCCGTCTCACGGAACTCGTGTTTTACATCGCTGGTTTAAGTGAACATGATTCAAAATCAGCTCTTTTTTTATAACTCATCATACATGAATTTTACAATTCTCACAATATTTTTTTAATTAAATTAATTTTCTGCAGGTACAAGAACTTGAATTCTACAGTGAGTTTTACTTGACCTGCGGTCGATATCGGGAAGAGTGACTGGAATTATCATCTCGTGCTGCCCACGCTGCCGCAGGTCGAGTGAACCTGACTGCATTTGAATGCAAGGTATGCATGGTGACACCCGGGGACAAAAATATGCTTTTTTAAATTTTAAATTCCTAAAAATAATATTTTGAAGGATCAAATTTATGTAGACCCTATAAATTGATTTTTCTAAAACATAATTACAAATTTGGACAATCAATAGTTGTTGATTAATTATCTACAGTACGTGTGTTTTGAACTTCGGACATTATAGGATATAGAAGAGTATTTGATAATAAAATTCTTTGGAAAATTTATGAATAGAAAAAAGAGACGAAGAGAAAGGTGAATTTTCAAGGCTGTATAAGTACCTATATGATAATTATGGGAAGCTAGATATAACAAAAAGGGTTAAGTCGCGTAGACTGCGATGGACAGGACATGTGGCACGAATGGAGAATGAAACAGTTGGATGGAAACTGCTTGTAAAAAAAGAGATAGCGCCCAATTGGTAGGCCAATATAGAGATGGGATAATAATATTGACCATGATATATATATATATATATATATATATATATATATATATAAAAAAATAATTTTAGTTTGACTGGGTTCAAAACTGACACAGAAAGTTGTTTCTGTAATAAAGTAAAATATTCGTATTTATGATCTAGCAGATAAAATTTCGTGCTTTTGATCGACTTAAGTGTAGTATTTTTGAGAACTTTCCATAGGCTCTAAGTTCAATACGGAATTTAAAGTAACTTCTTACCGAAAGTGACAAAAATTATACGAAAAATATTTTATTTAAATCCATACAGAATGCACGAGAAAAATAAATTAGAATATATTTAATTTCCACCTTCGATCAGTGGTGCGTGTTCTTTCCTTATGATAAAAGAACAAATAAATCATCAATGTAAAAATAAATTAGGGTAAAATAGTAAACGATAATAAATTTAAAAAGGTAATTGTCGTACATTCATTCTCATTATAATCCAACCTCATGTAGGCCTAATACATAAGCATCCCATGCGATTTCCAAGGGAATGCTGCTGGGTACAAGAATTGCAATCAGAACTACACACATATAAAGATCAACAGTGACGGACTTTCCAGGTTCCGTGGTTGTCATAGTGTCAAAACCTCCGATAATCATGGCACAGGGTAACGCATGCAGAAGATACATAATCCTCTGCAATTCAACACAACTCATTATAGTGCAAGTAACGGACTCTATCGAATATGCCGCGGAAACTAATAAATAATTATCCAGTTAAAACTAGTAGGCTACTATAACTATGTTTTGAGTGACAACTTTTTAAAACCAGGTCCATGAGAATTAGATAACGAGCTATAAGTACAATTGCATAAATGTGAGTTTTGAAATGCTCTTTATCATCATCATCATCATTGTCATTATTATTATTATTATTATTATTATTATTATTATTATTATTATTATTATTATTATTATTATTAATTGGAAAGCTAATGGAAGAAGTGGAAGAGGCAGGTCTCGAGAACTTTGGATAGATGGAGTGAAGAGAAGTATGGAAGCTGGAGATTTGAGGGGAAGATGCTTTAGATACGATCGTCTGGCGACAGATCACTTTGGATTGAAGGAGGAACACTGTATTGTGAATAAAAAAATAATAAAATAAAAAAATATGATTTTTATTAATATTATTTTAGATTATATTAAAACTCAGCAATTAAGATGGTTCAGACATGTCCAGCGAATGAATGATCATCAGCTACCAACATGTGTTTTGGAATGGAAACCTGATGGAAGACAAGGCAGAAGAAGACATAAAACCTCCTTAGTCAGGGAATATATTTATACATGAAGGAGAAATATCTACAATCAGGAGATTGGATGGACCGACAAAATTGGCTATTAGGAATCGGATGATGTCAAAGATATTAATCGATCGACGATCTATCTATCTATCTATCTATCTATCTATCTATCTATCTATCTATCTATCTATCTATCTATCTATCTATCTATCTATCTATCTATCTATCTATCTATCTATCTATCTATCTATCTATCTATCTATCTATCCATCTATCTATCTATTTATTATTATTATTATTATTATTATTATTATTATTATTATTATTATTATTATTATTATTATTATTATTATTGCTGTTATTGTGTCATTCTCGCCTGAAATGTATTAGACCTTAACACTTGTTACGATCTAACGCTATTTTTTTTCCGCCACCTTTTATCAGGACGACCTACTCATCTTCGGTCATGTGGTATAAGCCTACACTTCTAGACTGCTTAGGAATTCTAGTAACGGTTGTTACTTCAAGATGAACATTACAATAATTGTTCTGATACTGATCGACATAATCCAGATCTGACTTGGTTTTCTCCTCTTCTCCTTCTCCATTGAGGTTTAATCTTTCACCTTATAGGTAAATTTATAATCGAACTTTAGAGTGGCACAACTTGTCGGGAGAATTATCTCAAATTTTGGCTCGCACACATATTTTACTACATCAAGGACATGCAGAACCTCCCCAAATGGGAGTTAATCCAGGGTCTCTTCCGAGATAACACAACATTTAAGACGAAAAACGCCAATCACTCACACAATCATACACTAAACATGGCGAATAAACTACCCTACGATGGTCGGAGACCATTTGAACCTCAAAGTTACCAGACATTTGTCTTAAAAAATTAGAGAAAAAACACGAAAAAAATACATCACCCAGGAAATTTCTCCAGACCATGGATGCAACTCGGGACAATTGCGTATGAGGCATCTACGCTACTCGGATACCATAGCCGTTTTCAATCCATTTAATATATTATAACAACATTACTATGTATTATTATTACTATTATTATTATTATTATTACAATTATTATTATTATTCCTATTATTATTATTATTATTATTATTATTATTACAATTATAACTACCCTTGTTATTATAGATATTAATATTATTATTACTATTATTGTTAATAACATCATTATTAACCCCTCCATGGTATCTTTATCTTGTCGTGGTGGAGTGGCTTGCGTGCTTAAAAGGTCCTGAGAGCTATGCCGGCGGTAGCATTGCTGCCGACAGGGTTACTCATGCCGGAATGGTCGAATGTGATAAGCCAGACGAAAAAAGTACCTTGGTCGAAAGAGTGACGATCTTTCACCGTAAAAATACAACTGTCAAGAAATGCGGATATGGGTTCAACTGGAGTAAAATTTTCCGGAGGTCAAATAGTCCCCCATTCGGTTCTCCGGGCGGGGACTACTTCAGGGAACCCATGCCAAAGGCTCAAATACAGGGACATGTTCCTAGGAACATGGAATGTTAGGACTTTATACAATAGCGGGGCACCAGAGATATTAACGCGGGAATTAGATAAATCACCCTTGGATATAGTCGCTTTACAGGAGGTTAGATGGCCAGATGAATGTAGTCAGGAATCAGGAAGCTTTGCATTATACTATGGGGGTTCAGAAAGACCTGCATTTGGAACTGGTTTTTTAGTCAGAAGGAGGATCCTATCTGCTATCCGAGATATTAAGTTTGTTAGTGATAGGATATCATACATAATTCTAAAGGGTAAACGACATGATTTTATAATTGTAAATGTACATGCCCCCACTGAAGATAAAGATGACAAGATCAATGATGAGTTCTATGAAGAATTAGAATGCTTATTTGATAGCCTTTCACGATATCACATGAAAATTGTCTTAGGAGATTTTAATGCAAAAGTGGGGCGGGAAGATATATTCAAACCAACAATAGGCAAATTCAGTCTTCGTGAAGATAGTAACGACAACGGGGTTAGATTAGTCACATTTGCCACATCGAAGAATCTCATTGTTAAGGGCACAACATTACAGCATAAGGATATTCATAAATACACCTGGACATCTCCAGATGGAGAAACTCGGAACCAGATAGATCATGTATTAGTGGAGAAACGCTGGCACAGTAGCATCATCGATGTTAGATCAGTTAGAGGGACAGACTGCAATTCGGGTCACCAACTGGTCAGAGTGAGAATCAAACAACGGCTATCGCTTATGAGAGGAACAAACGCTAAAAATTATTCTGTAAAATTTGAATTAAAAAATTGAAAAATGATGAAATGCGGCAAGAATACCAAATCAAAATTGCTAATAGATTTGAAGTATTGGAATCTTCAGATGACAATTTGGCAAACGAAGAAGAAACTGGTATAAATAAAGAATGGGAGGCTATAAGAGATACTATTAAATTGTCGGCATCAGAGAGCATTGGTTGTTTAAAAAAGAGGCAAAACAAGAAATGATTTGATGAGGAATTTGCCGACATTGTAAAGAAAAGAAAGATACCAAAAATGAAATGGTTACACGAGCCAAATTAGGTAAATTTAGAGCAATTGGGTAGTATTAGACGGGAAACCACCAAGTTACTAGAGAGTAAAAAGAGGGAATATTTTTTAAGAGAGAAGAATAATGATCTTGAAATGAACGCAAAAAATAGGAACATTAGAGATTTATATCAGGGAATTAGTACAGAGAAGAAAGGGTTTCAGGCTAGAACAAACATAATTCTAATGAAAATGGGGATATGATTCCAGATTCTAGGAGTATATTAAATAGATGGAAAAGTTACTTTAATCAGCTTATAAACGTACAAAAATCATCTGAGGAGAATGACAAGAAATAGACTTCCAAAATTGGCATTCCAAAATACCGCAACTGGACATAGGGACCAAGGAAGAACAGAACATCGGTGGAATGATCAAGACCATCTTCGCTAGGTTTACCGTACAGGCCACATGGCCTAAAACGAATTTGTTCATGATGATGATGATAAAATGTACATACAGAACAGGATATTGAGGAGGATAATTTACAGACAACAGAAATGCTAGTCGTAGAACCAAATGCATTAGAGGTTGGAATGGCGATTGAAAAATTGAAGATGTATAAAGCATCAGGTTCAGATGAGATCCCAGCAGAACTGATAAAATCAGGGGGAGAAAAATTGATGGACAAGATACGCTGGTTGCTTAGTATGATTTGGGAAAATGAAGCTCTTCCAGATGAATGGAAGGAATCAATTATCGTATCAATTTATAAGAAAGGAGATAAAACTGATTGCAACAACTGCAGGGCATCTCATTACTTTCAACTTCGTACAAAATTCTTACAAATATATTAGTAAGCAGACTTACTCCCTATAATGATGACATTCTAGGAGATCGTCAATGTGCATTTAGAAGTAACAGGTCTACAACTGATCAGATATTTAGAATAAGACAGATTTTAGAAAAGAAATGGGAATATAATGGTACTGTACATCAAATATATGTAGATTTAAAAAAAAACATATGATTCAATTAAGAGGGAGAAGTTATATAGTATCCTGCTGGAGTTCTGAATTCCTAAAAAGTTAGTTAGGCTTATACGAATGTGTCTAAATGGCACAAAGAGTAGGGTGCGTGTAGGCAAAAAGTTTTCGGACACTTTTGAAATCCGGAATGGGTTGAAGCAAGGAGATGCACTATCTCCTCTAGTATTTAATTTTGTACTTGAGCATGCCATTAAATCTTTAGAGAATGAGGAAGGCTTACAACAGAATGGTATTAATAAGCTGTTAGTTTATGCTGATGATGTAGTATTATTTGCCGATAGCGAGGAGATACTAAAGGCCAACACTAAGAAATTAGGACTGGTAGTAATAATCAGCAAAACTAAATATATGGTCACACGTAGAAATTCATTATATAATGGAAATGGACAGCTAATGACAAATGAGGGAAATTTTCAGGAAGTGGCTGAATTCAAATACCTAGGAACAATAATCACAAATAGGAATGAGATGCACAAAGAAATTAAACATAGGCTCAATTCTGGAAATGCATGCTATTATGCATTGCAGACACTCTTGATGTCCCAACTCCTTTCAAAAACGTTAAGCTGAAAATATATAAAACTGTTATTCCACAGTTATATTATATGGGTGCGAAACATGGACTCTTACTTTAAGGGAGGAAAGGCGATTACAAGTATTTGAGAATAAAGTACTTAGGAAAAATTTAGGACCAAAGAGAGATGAACAGACAGGTGAATGGAGAAGACTACATAACAATGAACTACATGGTCTTTATAGGAAGCCAGATATAATGAAAACAGTTAAGTCTCGCTAAATGGAACGGGCAGGACATGTTGCACGTATGGGGAATGAAAGACTTGCATGGAAGCTTCTTGTAGGGAAGCCAGAGGTGAAACGCCCAGTTGGTAGACCAAGAATGAGGTGGGAGAATAATATTAACTATGATTTGAGGGAAGTAGATTATACAGGGAATGATTGGAAAATATTGGCTCAGGATAGGGACACATGGAGAGCTTATGTTCGCACGGCAATGAACCTACGGGTTCGATAGTGCCAGTGAGTGAGTAAGTAGGTAAGTAACATCATTATTAACATCATGTCCATCGCTGTGGTCTCGAGGTAGCGTGCTGCCTTGTCACGCAGCGGGCCCGGGTTCGATCTTCGGTCGGGGCAGTTTCTCTGGGTGAGGTTTTTATCGGGGTTTTTCCTCGCCTGTAAGACAAATGTCAGGAAAACGTTAAGGCCCGAACGGTCCCCGAAATCATATGGCCATCATCATCATCCTTAATATTATCATCATCACTATCATCCTTCACCAGTGTGGAAAGTAATGGGAAGCTACCACCCCTACACAATTCCGTAGTAAAGCTGCAAGCATAGCATGAAAATGCTATGATTGCAGTGAAGGACCTGCCTTCGGGCATATTTACTATGGATGGATTAACATCATTAATAACACCATTATTATTATTATTATTATTATCATTACTATTATTATTATTATTATTATTATTATTATTATTATTATTATTACTAGCGTCTACGTCTCTCATTTATATTTTTATTACTTTAGTATTATTATCATAACAACTACTCTTAACTATTATTATTAATATTATTATTTTTACTATGATTACAACAATAATCACATTATTATTATCAGTATTATTATTATTATTATTATTATTTTTATCATTATCGTTATTATTTTCATTATCATTACCATTATCATTATCATCATTATCATTATCATTATTATTATTGTTATTATTATTATTATTATTATTATTTTTATTATTATTATTTAACAATTGAAATATGTTGGCACGCCACTGTTAGGAAACTGTATTGAGTTCTCTGTGATAAAGTAATGTCTAACTTTTATCTAGATTTATATGTCGATGTGAAAGCCAAACTCGACAATTTTATTATGTAGCCTCCCCCTTCCTATATTAGGATTCAGTAATGTTTGGCGATGTAAAAAAATCGCCTTTACCCTCATCACTGATTGTTCTAACTTCTTGGAAGATTAAAGGGGACAAATTACATGTGTGAATTTACACTCTATATTCTATCAGCTTTGTTTTTTAAAAAAGTGAGTGTTTACACCAACACATTTTAATCCACTTTGTACAGAGAATAAAAAAAATGTTTACTATGACGTTAGTAACTACCCTTTAATTACAGAACGTCCACACGAAACCAGCAGAGAATAGTTTAGGGACGAGAGTTACAGTTGGTCTTCATTAATTATATATATATATATATATATATATATAACATGTTAAGAAGGCCAGACTGTTCACCGAATTTCGCTTGGCAACATAATGTATAAATGATGATTGGATGACCGACAAAAATAGTATGCGACTCTCCGGTTAAAAGAATATCGATGCAACTTATTTGTAATTTACAACAGATCCTTCACAGATATTACACAGCTGGATACGCGTTGGTGAATGCTGTATTCCATAATTGTTGAACTGCACGTTTGTATGACACAAAAGCAAACTCGGAATCGAAACTACAAGTGTGCGATTTTCATGGTTCCCATCCTGTCCTAGGAGGAACACGTAATAGTTGCCATGCTCAACTACAATACCGTGGTTCAAACAATCCCTAAATCAGTGGATTTTTGTGGGCGTAAAATTTCAGACTATGGTTTTCATCGTAAGAGAATTTGACGTCACCATTTCGCAAATTTACGGATCGTAACAGAACCTTAAATCTGAAATAGTAGATTTCTGACAAAATTTGATGACTCTTATAATTTTAATGTTTAATTACAATTCATAATCGTGGGAAACTTTTGAGAAATATATTTTTACGTAGTGGGTTTCCAGTCCGACGCACAATCCCTACCTTGAGGACCGGAGGTTCTCTGTTGGGATCCCTTTTCCTTAGAAATTTGCCTTATCCTCGACTGATGAGTGTCCTCTTCCCGGATTTATTTTCGAATTTTCCTTCTCCTACACTCTTACCAAGCGCTGGGCTGAACAGATGTGAGATCGGAACAGCAAAGACCTAATCGGTGAAGGATAATGATGATGACGATGATGATGATGATGATGATGAATTACAATTCCAATGATCTGACTTGTTAATAAGCGTCCTAAAGTGAAGTACTATCTTAGTAATTGCAGCCCTTAAGTATCTAATCATACTAACTCCAGCCATGAAATTTTTAGCATATTTTTACATAAGAATTTCCATAGACCTTTTTAATTCTTGGAGCATTTTATGCATTTAAGATTTATGTAAAAACGAAATTGACGAAATTAGCCTACTTAATTACTTTCACGGCAAGTATTCAGGTAAAATTATCTGTAATTTTCTTCTCCATTACTAGTGTCCACTTTACCGGTACGTTTACTCCCCCCCAGTCACATACCCGGGCTTTGCAGTGGCACGATCTGTCGGGAGAGTAATCTTTTAAACTTTGGATAACATACACACTATTTTGACCATACAAGAACATTGAGGTCCTTCCCGAATGAGTGATCAGGTCAATCCATTTTCTCCTCCTAGACAACATGATCATTTAAGACGAATTAATTTCACAAAAAAACATAACATCAATATCAAACACACCATTCACTCATATATCCACACCAAACTTGGCGAATTTGATAATTATGATGGCCAGATGATATTAGGGACCGTTTGGACCATAACGTTTCCTGAAATATGTCTTAAAGTTAATGAAAAAACCACCACTTAATCCCGGCGGGGAAGGAACCCGGGCCCGCTGCGGTATGAGGCGGCGACAGTACCCGTTACCACAGCGATGGGCAAGTTAACAGTATATTTAGACACTTTAAATCTCACCGAGAACATGAAGAGGAAAGCGATTTGCACATCTGGCTACTTTTTACAATCATATAGGCCTACACTAAATCTAGACTATTTTAATTTGTCTGCTAACAGCTTACTTTTATGAATTCTGTAAAATACTTGGTTAGGACGGATGTAACTGACTATATTTGGAGATATGTCCTTGTTGCTTGAAGTGGTTCTAATTATTAGGTAACCTAACACATGCATATATGTATTGCCAAGTGCACGTCTATCCAAACCCTAATTGTTCTGACCACCTCGACATACCCAATCAACCGGAAAGCTTTACCGCCTCGCAAACAACACAGAACCGCCCACAATCCTTGCTTCTCTATCCTCTGCTGCGCCAAGAACTCAATTTCATATAAGATATTAATGAAGAAGTTTCGCGTTAGTTCGCAACCATTTTATAGAAGAACGATCTTTAACAAATCACGTCATCATCGCCACAATTTAAATCTAAGCGTAAAAAAGCTAAATCAAAGACATGAGACATACGAATTTATAGCACATCCCTTCCGAAAGAATCAATAAATAGGATATTCATGCTCTTAGAACGCACTGGTAACGGCTTAGTTTGTACCCGTGAACCTCGAAAACTCAATGTAACATAGTCCGTTTTCAACTCGCTCCTATGCACTATCTTTCCACCATGACCTCAGTAACTTAAACTAACGATCGAGTAAAAACTTGTGTTCAACCTCTATATCGGATACCTCTCTGTTTCTCAACCTTCCTTGTTTTGTCCAACTAAAAAAAATTCAAGCAGCCGTTAAAATATGCTTACAATAAACTTCCTTACACAATATACGCCTATACATTATCCAGTTCTATAGTTATTTTTATTGTTTATTATATCTGGTACTTTCATTACAAAATCAGTATTTTGTTTATCGAGTTCTAGGTTTGTATTTTAATATAACCTTTAAATATAATGCATCATAATATTGTTATCAAATATATTGTGTATTATTGGTTATTAATTTACTTATGAGTCCATTCTTAATTTACATAGACCTATCTTTATTGCTAAACCTTGGTGTAGTGTAAGAGAGTCCCGGGCAGTAGACGAACGGTTTAAGGCATAATGGCATGTGCAGAACTCCAGGACTTGCGCTAGTTCAAGTGCCTATGGAAACAAAAAATTCTCATGGAGTTTTGGCCAGTATGGTACCGGTGCGTACCCAGAATAGTGAGCAATTTGGGTAACTACAATAATCGACAGATTAGTGTTAAGAAAATTAGCTATAACGGCTGGAGGACACGACAATCTGACCATATATTAACTGTATACTGGCCGAATGATGGTCCACATACTTGTGTATGTGTGGCTAACAGCTCTCGGGTAAGAAAAATAGGTATATCGCGCAATGGTGTGAAGTGTAAGAGATGACATTCGATCTTCAATTCATGAAATTAAATAAATTGTTATTACCCTTACTACTATTATCTTCATAATTATAATGATTATTGCTATCATAGTTATTTTGTTACTATTAATATTATTATTATTAATACCAGCATTAGGCCCTTTTGTTTTTACTATTATTATTATTATCTTCTTCTTCTTCCTTCCTTCCAAGTATTAGGCCAAGGCCTGTTACGATCCTATAGAAAATTTTCCCTCCAGCGTTTCATAGGACGGCCCAGTGATCTTCGTCCTCTTGGTATATAATTATAAACAGCTTTGGGGATCCGATTTGAACTCATTCTTTCAAGATGGTGTTTCCAATTTAGTTGGTACTGTTTAATATATTCCAAAATTGGCGTAGTCCTCAATTCTTTTAAGATATCGGTGTTCCTTTTCCGATCCCATCTGGTGTAACCCGCTGTTCTGCGCATGAATCTCATTTCACAAGCCGTTATTCTGCTTTCATGTTGTCTTTTTAGTGTCCATGCTTCACTACCATAGGTCAACACTGGTCTAGCCAAAGTGTTATATAAACGTAATCTGGTGTTTTTTTTTGTACAAGGGATGGTTTCATAACTTGATTAATAATTCCCAAACTTTTATTATAACTAGTAATTTTTTTTTCAGGGATATCCTTTTCATCCCAGATAGAGAGATAATATCCAAGATATTTAAATTGATTAGATCTCTCTAAAATTTTATTCTGGAGACAGATTTTACTTTGTATGGGGTCCTTCCCATGAAATGTCATATTTTTAGTTTTGTTAATTGATATTTCCATATTAAATTTGGCACCTATTTTTTTGTAAATTATGAATTGATCGTTGCAAATCATTTTCGGAAAGTGCCAGAAGAACTAAATCTTCTGCAAAAAGAATAGCACCAAGTTTGAGGTTCCTATTGATGGGTCTATATCCCCGTTGTGTTTTCCTCCATTCATTTATTAATTTATTCATATATATAATGAAAAGCACCAGTGAAAGTCCACATCCCTGTCTTACTGCTGTGTTGATCTTTTTCCAAGAAGATAGTTTGCCATCTTGTTTAACAGAGATTTCATTGTCTTTATAGATGTTGAAGATATTAGTAATATGTTGTTGTGGAACGTTATCATCAGCTAAAATTTGTAGTAATATATTTCTGTCTACTTTGTCAAAAGCCTTTATGAAGTGAACAAAGGCGATATGAGTTTTCTATATTTAATTCCTTGTACTTTTCTAATAGTAGTTTCAGAGTGAAGAATCCATCTGCACAAGATCTACCCTTTCTGAATCCATTCTGCTCTTCTCCAATTTTATTATCATATATTTTTTTCAATTTATTCTTGACTATATCAGCATAAATTTTATATCCAGTGTTTAACAAGCTAATTCCACGATAGTTATCTTGGATTTAGCAACTTCCTTTTTAGAAGATTGGTATTACAATGGATTTGTTCCAGCTTTGTAGTGGTTCTTATCCTTCCCATATCATATTAAGGAGAATAAGAAATCTGTCTAAAAATTTTTTAGATGAAAAATTTAAATAATTCCATATTAATGTGGTCTTCTCCGGGAGCTTTGTTATTTTTTAAAGATTTAACAACATCAGTTAGTTTCATCTATAGATTTTTTTTCCAAAGCAGTGTTATTAGAGATCGGTATTTGTAATAAATCATCTTTTTGTGTCCATAATTGATGAAAGTAGTTAAGCCAAGATTCTTTAGATATACAATTTAAATATGCGTTTTCTCTTGAATCATTATTTAAATTTTTTTTAAAACTTTATATATTTTTGGTTGAGGCCTAGTGATATCATTTTCCAAAAATTAGACAAATTGTTCCCAGCTTTGTCTATGTTTTTTGCGAACTTCATTTTTAGCTATTGGCTCTCTTCCTATGATACTCTACTTTATCTTCATCTTTTTTTGTGGACAGAAATTTTTTGTATGCTTCACGTTTATCATCAATTACTTTTTTGATGTTTTCATCCCATATCCGTAGTCCTTTTTTTCGATTCCATTTAGTTTTGATACCCAGGCTTTCATTTGCTGCTTGTGTCAAAATACTTTGTAGAGCAAGCCATTCTTCTTCAATATTTTCACCAAACCGGTGTTTCTTGTACTAGACGGTCTAATCTGCATTTGTATAGCCAGGTAATAGTGGGATCTCGGAAAAGACTTACTTTATAAGTATAGTCCACTTTTTCAAATTTTACATTATTAATTTTATTTTTATTTTTCCATCTCGGTGGCATACGAATTGGACAAACAAGTAAGTAATGGTCTGATTCGATTTCAGGTCCTCTGTAAACTCTTGTATCAAGAACTTTAGATGCTAATTTTTTATTACATATAGCTATTATTATTATTATTAATATTATTATTATTAATAATGTAATTTAATTAAAGCTTACTTACTTACTCACTGGCACTATCGAAGCCGTAGGTTCATGGCCGCGCGGACATAAGCTCTCCATACATCCTATCCTGAGCTAATGCTTTCCAATCATTCCCTGTGTAATCTACTTCCCTCAAATCATTGTTAATATTGTTCTCCCACCTCATTCTTGGTCTACCAACTGGGCGTTTTCCCTCTGGCTTTCCTAAAAGAAGCTTCCATGCACGTCTTCCATTCCCCATACGTGCAACATGTCCTGCTCATCGCAGTCTACGAGACTTAACTGTTCTTATTATATATGGCTTCCTATAAAGACCATGTAGTTCATTGTTATGTATAGTCTTCTCCATTCACCTGTCTGTTCATCTCTCTTTGGTCCAAAAATTTTCCTAAGAACTTTATTCTCAAATACTCGTAATCTCCTTTCCTCCCTTAAAGTAAGAGTCCATGTTTCGCACCCATATAACATAACTGGTAGAATAATAGTTTTATATATTTTCAGCTTAACGTTTTTTGAAAGGAGTTGGGACTTCAAAAGTCTCTGCAATGCATAATAGCACGCATTTCCAGAATTGAGCCTATGTTTAATTTCTTTGTGCATCTCATTTCTATTTGTGATTATTGTTCCTAGGTATTTGAATTCAGCCACTTCCTCAATATTTCACTCATTTGTCACTAGCTGTCCATTTCCATTATGTACTGAATTTCTACGTGTGACCATATATTTAGTTTTACTGATATTTACTTTCAGTCCCAATTTCTTAGAGTTATTCAATAGTGTGTGCGGGTTGGCCTTTAGTATCTCCTTGCTATGGGCCAGTAGTACTACATCATCAGCATAAACTAACAGCTTATTAATACCATTCAGTTGTAAGCCTTCCTCATTCTCTAAAGATTTAATGGCATGCTCTAGTACAAAATTAAATAGTAGAAGAGATAGTGCATCTCCTTGCTTCAACCCATTCTGGATTTCGTAAGTGTCTGAAAACTGTTTGCCTACACGCACCCTACTCTTTGAGCCATTTAGACACATTCGTATAATTCTAACTAACTTTTTAGGAATTCCGAACTCCAGGAGGATACTATATAACTTCTCCCTCTTAATTGAATCATATGCTTTTTTGAAGTCTACATATAGTTGATGTACAGTACCATTATATTCCCATTTCTTTTCTAAAATCTGTCTTATACTAAAAATCTGATCTGTTGTAGACCTGTTTCTTCTAAATGCACATTGATGATCTCCTAGAATGTCATCAATATAGGAACTAAGTCTGCTTACTAATATATTTGTTAGAATTTTGTACGAAGTTGAAAGTAATGATGCCCCTGTAGTTGTTGCAATCATTTTTATCTCCTTTCTTATAAATTGGTACGATAATTGATTCCTTCCATTCATCTGGAAGAGCTTCTTTTTCCCAAATCATACTGAGCAACCAACGTATCTTGTCCATCAATTTTTCTCCCCCTGATTTTATCAATTCTGCTGGTATCTCATCTGAACCTGATGCTTTATACATCTTCAATTTTTAAATCGCCATTTCAACCTCTAATGAACTTGGTTCTGCTACTAACATTTCTGCTGTCTGTAACTTATCCTCCTCAATGTCCTGATCTGTATGTACATTTAATAGCTGATTAAAATAACTTTTCCATCTATTTAACATACTCCTAGAATCTGCAATCATATCCCCATTTTCGTTCCGAATTATGTTTGTTCTGGCCTGAAAACCTTTCTTCTCTATACTAATTCCCTGATATAATTCTCTAATGTTCCTATTTTTTGCATTCATTTCAAAATCATTAATCTTCTCTCTCAAAAATTCCCTCTTTTACTCTTTAGTAACTTGGTGGTTTCCCGTCTAACACTACCCAATTGCTCTAAATTTACCTCATTTGGCTCGTGTAACCATTTCATTTTTGCTAGCTTTCTTTTCTTTTAAAACTATCATAATATTTGTAATCCATCAATTGTAATTCTGCCGAGGGCAGGTCTTTCACTGCAATCATAGCATTTTCATGCTATTTTTTGCGGCTTTATAGTATTATAATGATGATCCATTATTGGAACTGTGTTAAAATAACAGTATTGAAAAATGTTAAATTTGCAGCTTTACTAGGGAATTATAGGTGTGGTAGTTTCCCGTTGCTTTCCACACCGGTGAAGGATGGTGACGGTATTGTTAAGGATGATGATGACCGCCGGATGATCTTCGGGGACCGTTGGGGCCTAAGCTTCCTGACATTTGTCTTAGAGGTGAGGAAAAATCCCGAAAAATACCTCACCCAGGAGCCTGTCCCGACGGGGAATTGAACTCAGGCCCGCTGCGTGATAAGGCAGCACGCTACCGTGAGACCACAGCGGTGGACATATTAGTAATAATAATAATAATAATAATAATAATAATAATATTAATAATGATAATAATAGTACGAATACAAACTATTCCATCAACGCAGTTCAACCACTCACCTTGTAGGTTCATTTACGTGACAAACGCCACTCGGGCCTTACAGTTGCACGACCTGTCGAGAGAGGGATTTTAACTAAGGTTCACACAAATAGTTTTTTACTACAAAAGGACATGGAGGGCATCCCCAAATGAGTGATCGGCTCAATGTCAGGGCCTCCTCCGAGACAACACAACATTAAAACGAAACACGCCACTCAGACACATCCATGTAGTTATTGGACTAAAAGTAGGATACATACAATGTTATTTACAAATACAGATCTCACGATCAGCAAGCCGTACGTGCTGTTGACAGTCCGTATCAATAATTTAATGTCCAGTAATAGTGTAAAATAAACAAAACAAATTAAAATTACATTTTACATCTACATGTAAATAGGGTAACACAAAACAGTGAAGTACCATGTTCTCCTCTGTTTATCAAGCGATTGTCCTGTTTTTAGTAGCTATTGATAAGATTGGAAACACTTCGTTCTGCCACTTTAACTGCAAGGAATGGAAAATCTCTATGGTGCAAGAGTTAATTTCTTCCACTGAGAGCATGTGTTGTAACAAGACGTTTATCAAAAACAATGTCGTTTATAACTCAAGGCAATAAAATCCAGTACCAAAGCTCCCATTTAAACTATAGGGAAGTAATGCATATATATGTGTTAATCACAGGGATAGTCAATCATCCTGACAGTGTAGGGGTGACATGTGGTTAGCATGTCGGGTACACCAGCCACTGTACCTGGTTTTCTTAACGTAGAGCAACTACTTAATTAGCTACCCAAATGCCGCACGAAGGTGGGTGTTAATCAGGAATACAATCACCTCCAACATCAGTTACACTCCAACATATATAGGCCTATATACCCTGTATTTTTATCATTATTGTCTAATACAATTTAAAATTAACAATGTCTAATATGCACAACGCTGTGGTCTCGAGGTAGCGTGCTGACTTGTCACGCAGCGGGCCCGGGTTCTGTTCCCAGTCGGGAGAGGCACCAGGGTGAGGTTTTTTCGAGATTTTTCCTCACCTATAAGACAAATCTCAGAAAGCTTAGGGCCCAACGGTCCCCGAAAATCATCAGATCATCATCATCATTATCCTAATCATTATCATCATCATCCTTCACCGGTATGAAAGCTACGGGAAGTTATCACACATATAATTTCCCAGTAAAGTTGCAAAGCATAGCATGAAAATGCTATGATTGCAGTGAAAGATTTGCCCTCGGGAAGAATTATTATGGATGGAATTTCTAATATAATATATAGTGACGTGTTATTTATGGTCGAATTTCGACCACTTGGCGAACACTAGTTAATTAAGTCACGTAGGCCATAGCTATTAAACATTAATGACAATACACTTTACATATTTATTTATTCACGAATGAGTGTTCTTATTTTCTGTGTCTTCTCCAGAAATGTACCCTAGTTTATCAATTTTTCTCGGTTTACTATTAACTCATAGTATGCCGATATCTCACGATTTGAATTTAGAAATCTTTCAGGCAAGAACTGACGCCTCCAATATTCCAAATCGTTACATTTTCCTAATATACTACATGTATTTCGTCCTCAATGCTCCGGCACATTGGACATATTCGCACGTCGTGATCGTCGGCAATTCTTAGAAATTTCTTTGTCCCCAACTTAAACCTAGCGAACCCTGGTCTGTCTTTATATCCTAGACTGTATATATATATATTATTATTTTCCCTAAATTTTTTACGTCTCTTTTTAAACACACTGAAATTTTTTCCCTTACAATCGGCAAAAATATCTTGTTTGATTATATCCGTCTACCTCCTCCTTAATTTTCTCCACATGTTCTTGTGACTTTCGGTCCCTTTCTCCCCATACCCAACCCATTCCAATCTTTTGGAGTTCCCTCCTAACCTCGGCTGCCCAGAATTTCGTATCTACGTTCCTAATTTGGTGGTCGTAGCAAATTTCTTTGAGCATCGTTTGTTCATCTTCTCGCAACCAGTAACTGAGTACACGAATTTTGTAATTTATGACGTCCTGAAATGACCCAAATTCATATAAGGTTTCCACAGTTAGAAACGGCCTTACTATGTCCTGATTTTTTTAAGTAAATGCATATATATATACCTTATTTAGAATTTCCGTTCTTTGATAACCCCAAACCTCACTACCATAGTGCATTACTTGCCTCACAATCGCTCCATACATTTTCTTCAAACGTGCTAACTGGAATATCAGGCACTCGACCCAGAATACCGAGCATGCTATTAAGTTTTCCCTTCTCTTTAAAGAATTATTGTTATATCCCTAAGTTTCTTCCATTTTCTGTTCATTTTCAACCAAGATACTCAAAGTGTTTCATTTTTTAAAATTTTGATCTCTGTATTTTCACTCCTCTGCTCTGCCATAGACCGTCTTATTTTTGAACGTGATTGCTTTTGTCTTACTAACATTTAAGGCCAATTTCTAATTCCTATAATATATTTCCAGATGGTCAAGGTATATTTACTATCCCTTGATTGTCTTGGAACAGTAAATTAAATCATCTACATACAACAAGACAGGAACTTTAACATTACTTATCCCCGGGGCCTCAATGTTTACTTCTAGCATTACGTCTACAATATCATCAACTAATACGTAGATTAAATAACATTGGTGATAAAATCCAACCTTCCTCACTCCCCAATTGGCTGGAATGTTCTCTGTGATGAAAGCCTAGTCTACGTTTATACAGAATTTAACATAATTCTTACTAAACATATTGAATGGGATAATGACGGTTTTGATGAACAGATTATGTTCGGGGACCGTTTGGTCCTTAATGTTTCCTGACATTTGTCTTATAGACGAGGAAAGTAGTAACAATTAAATAAACAATGTTAATAATATCTCACTATAACCTGGTTTAACCTCTCACTTGAGAGGTTCTCTAGTTCTTTATTCGAATAGTTTGAGCAAACTTTCCTCAGCACCGAGACCTTCACGATCTATTGCACTATCCCAGTATATTATGGATGAATGGAATGAAGTCTGCTCTGCGGTATTATGTGATATGTAGGTCGTCTTCCGTGTCCGTGACACCAGGTTCTTCTCTTATGACCCAAACCGCAATATTTTGGGATGAATCCGTGGCCGCGGGGAGGGACTACAACCCTCCCGTTGGCCCCGTATGACCTTTCTCTTTGCTCAGGAACGGAGTCATGAGCCAGCACTCTGGTACACCCGCCACTCTCTTTTATAGGTACTTTTACATGTTTCACACCACGCGGGCCTTACATGAATTTGACCTATTCGGAGAGGATTTATAACTATGGATCAGACACATACATTTTACAGCACAAGAACACGGAGGGTCTCCTGGATGAGTGATTCGCTAAATACCAGGTCACCCCCGAGACAACATGAACATTTAAGGCAAGATACACTATTCACTAAATCATTCATATTAAACATGGCGAAAATGATATGGTGATAATGATGATGGTGAGATGATATTCGGGACTATTGGGCCTTAAAGGATCCCGATATTTGTATTGCGGGTGAGGAAAACCCCGAAAAAGCCTGACCTAGGATCGAACCCGAGCCCATTGTATAAGAGAGAACAACGGTATGGGCATGTATGACGAATGCAAGAAGAAAGGTTACCCTGAAAAATATTGGAATGTTGTCCACCTGGAAGAAGAAGAAAAGGAAGAACTCAAAACACGTGGATGCAAGAAATAAGAACTGGAAGGAGAACAAGAGGACTGGAGTACATGGAGTGGATGGATATAGGCAAGTGGAGAAAGAAAATAAAACTTTAGGCAGAGAAAGAAGTGTAAATATTAAAAATCTGCATATAAGTTAAAAAAATATAATAATAATATTAATAATAATAATAATTTTTATTATTATTATTATTATTATTATTATTATTATTACACCAATACCCATCATATTTACATTTGATATTTTAGTGATCTATGTAAATGCACGGTGAAAAAACATGACGTTATTCAGAAGTTATCAGTTTTTGCATACTAACAGATTTCATTCGATAGCATTATATTTTATTACTTCTTTATGTGAGGGATTATGCCATAGCGCAGTTCGATAAGGCAATACGCTACAAGCCGGAAGGTCAAAGGTTCCACTCCCGTTGATCCAAAACTTCTGGCGGCATCATAGCCATAGGTATGGAAAAAGAAACCGTCCATTAATTTAATCCTCAAGCTCAATGAGCTTGTGTTGAAACAATAATAGCAACATAAGCGTAAGTATATAACAACTACCTTCGACAACAGCTGTTTAATATAAACATGTGAGAAGACGATGAGAATTCGTTACATTCGCATGAACAGTTCACCAGCCCATGTTTCCACCTGCAAAAACACTCAATCCTGACAGCATATATCGACGTCTGTCTGATTGCATAACCAGATACTTAAGGACTTGAGTCAGACACCCTGTACATAGAGACTCATACAGTATATCTAGAATCTGATGGAATTTATCACCTCTCCCCTACCATGATCAGCTTTCCAGGCTACAGAGAAAAATCCCCGGCCTTGGTCATTTAGTATTTGAACCGCAAATTTTTACGTTATGCATTTTGTAAAGGCTTCCGTAAATTGAAACTGGATCACATTCAGAAATCGAAAAAAAAATCTGAATCAGGACCATGTTTTTTTATATTTTTATTAATCCTCGAAATCTATAGTAAATTAAAATCCTTGACAACGGTTATAAAAACATGGTATGAGCACTGAGCAGACAGCGCATTTCCATTCCGAAACAAATTAGGAAAGTAATCGAATAGTATAGCTCGAGATTTCAGGGTTAAAACTGACGGTGTCCCTGAGTGTTTACGTCGGGAAGCTACGAAAGGTATAGTTTTGTGCATAACAACACCGACAATAACAAAAAAATAATAAAAATAACAACAAAAATAACAATAAAAATTACAATAATAATAATAATAATAATAATAATAATAATAATAATAATAATAATAATATAATGATATTATGAAAAGAAAAATTGTCTGAACTAGGAATCGAACCGTGGACCTCTAGTTCTCCAGACTAGTGTGCAGCCCACTACACCATTCTTTCCACATATAAAAGTCTGTAATTCTCGTTTCGTCCGCTGGCAGGTAAGTGTCACTACCATCGCCAACGGCCGGCTTCGTTTAGAAGTATCTATATTTGAGAATTTTACACCACCACTTCTCTATTCAGTAAACGATGTTTTTTAACATTTTTCCAATACTGTTATTTTAACACAGTTCCAATAATGGATCATATTATAACATTATAATGATATTGCGAAAAGAAAGATTAATGTCTGAACCAGGAATCGAACCGAGGACCTCTAGTTCTCCAGACAAATGTGCATCTTATAAAAGTGGTGGTGTAAAATTCTCAAATATGGATACTTCTAAATGAACCCGGTCGTTGGTGATAGTAGTGACACGTACCTGGCAGCGGACGAAACGAGAATTATAGATTTGTATATGTGGAAAGAATTGTTAATGTTTTTGCCACGTCTAGAATGGTGTAATAGGCTGCACACTAGTCTGGAGAACTAGAGGTCCACGTTTCGATTCTTGGTTCAGACATTAATTTTTCTTTTCACAATATCATTATAATATTATAATATGATCCATTATTGAAACTGTGTTAAAATAACAGTATTGGAAAATGTTAAATAATAACAATATTAATAATAACAATAATAAAAATAATGACAATAATAATGGAGCTTGCCAACTATAAGTTTAAAAACTAGCAATTTTTCTATTATATACAATACATAAGTTACAAAAATAAGTCAAGTTATCAAATCCTTTCCTGTTGCAGTACACGTCTCTTTTACTCGGCGTTACTGCTTGCAGTTGTACATACACCTGACGTACAAGAAGAAACTACTAAATCCCCTCTACCTTCCGGAACATAAATGCGCTCCTTGCTCATGAATCAGGTTTAATTTTTACAAGTTTTTGGCGGTACTACAATTCCAGTTAAAAAGTTTCATGAAAGCAATGAATACTATTTTCTGTTTTGTAGTGTGACAGCTTTAGAGACATTAAATTTCTAACTGTTGTCATGATCACTAGTTCCGCGCTGTAGCCAAATTATCGAAGGCAGGGCCGTTAAAAAGTGCTCACTAGGTGTGAAAAGAGAGTCCTCCTCCTACCCGCATGCAGGTGAACTTCCAATTAGACAAAACAACTGGCAAGATAGTAGAAGTGTCTTAACTTGTCAGTCTATCCGACGTAGGGTTAAATATGAGGTGAAGTGGTGTCTTGTCACACCTAGTAAGCACTGTTTAACGGCCCTGGTCTAATTCACCATGTTGTAGTGCAAAACTATGGGAGCCATGCGCTGATTCGCGTCCTATGGGGTATTTTTTTCTTGTTATTTCGTCCAATATTGGACTCATGCCCACCCTGTATCGTGTTGAAATTGGGTAGGTACAATAAGCAATGTGTCCTGATTGAGGAAGCCTCTTGTAACTGCTCGGAGGCCCGACATGTTGACTACATGTCATCCCTATTTTGACTGTAAAATCTTCGACGTCTGTAAATGGTACATTCTGTCATATTACAGGCCTGTTTACGCCATAGAGATATTATCACATGAGACTCCGTGGCGCAAGTGGTGAGGCACTCGCCCTCCAAATCTGGTTCCCAAGTTAGCGTCGCGGTGATTCCATGTGTGGTTCTTGTTGGACGAAGCGGAGGGTTTATTTTTCTTACAATTTCCCCTGTCAAAAACTTCACTCCGCAACTTCTCATATTCTCCATGTTCAGTTTATCCATTTCGTTCCATTTAATTTGATCAGCTCTGTGATGGTGTGACAGGGGCTGATCAACCGGCATCCTTATATATCACAGACCTTCAATAATAGGGGCTTAAACTCATCTCATCACTCGACCTGCCATTCCGTCGGACACAAATAGTGTGTTTACATTATACCATTATCACCGTAACAAAGACTTCATTGCCGACTACAATAATGTTAACAACAGTTGAAGCAGTACGCTTAGATTCATCGACAGCGGTTTTTATATTATTGAGAATCACCATCATAATACGGATGAAATAGTGTTCTCGTCAAGTTGCTTCACGTGGAATATTTCTTCACATTTGGGTAGGAACATGTACTTCTGCATAAATAACTGAAAAATAGGCATTCGTAATTTCTGGAAGGGAATATTGCGCCAAATATCACCTCACACGTATCTTTAAAGAACTCTCACTAACTTATTAACTTCCTAACTTACTAACTCACTAGCACTATCTAACCCGTGGGTCCATGGCCGCGTAGACATAAGCTCTCCAAAAGTTCGTATTCTGAACTAATGGTTTCCAAACATCTATATAATCTCCGATTGAGGGTATTTCCACTTTTCAGCGGTTGCCCTTTTACCAGCCCGGCTGCCGGCCCTTCACATCCACATGTGTCAATCACAGAGGTAGATGATCAACAGCCAGTGTAGGGGTGACATGTGGTTAGCATGTCGAGTCCCCCAGCCGTTATAGCTGGTTCCTCAACCTGGAGCCGCTACTTATTGTAGCTACCCAATTGCCTCACGATGCTGGGTGGGCACCGGTCCCATACTAGCCGAAATACCATGAGAAAATTTCTTCCCCCATGGAGACTCGAACCAGCGCAAGCCCCGTAGCTCTGCGCCAAGGCTTCCTACCTTAACCGCTCGGCTACGGCGCGGGACTCTATATAATCTACTTACCTCAAATTATGGTTCATGTTATTCCCACACCTCACTCTAGGCTTACCAACTGGACGTCTTCCCTCTGATTTTCCTACAATGAGTTCCCATGCCCCTCTTTAATTCCCCATTCGTGTCACCTGTCCTGTCCATCGGAGTATAGGTACTTAACTGTTCTCTTTATATCTGGTTTCCTATAAAGATGATGCAGTTCACTGTTATTAGTCATCTCCATTCACTTTTATATTCATCTCTCTTTGGTTCAAAATTATGTGTAAAAAATGTTGAACTTACAGAACTCTGACTTGAATATATATTACTATCTATTGTTGTAAATGTTCTAACGCGTTCATTTTAACAAATAACTTTGTATTTCTAATGTTGCAGGGAATCTCTATAAAAATCCGTCTCTATTCTTTAATTTTTTTATAACACAATTTACAAAATATATTTGTTTCTTGTATTGTGACAAACAAAGATTCAAATTCCTGAATAAGTACGAGCATCTTAATTGTGATTACTTTTGGCACGGTTGGCCACTTTTTTTTACATCAAAGTAGATGAAAAACTGAATGGCGAAGAGCGTACCGCCGCACCTCGCCGGCTAGAAGAGACCTGATGTCGTAAACTTTGATTAACTCCAAGTCCACACAACTTGTTTAGAGTGCCTCAGTTATGAACAACGAATGAAATGCGCGCTGTAATAACCACCATTGCACATATTCAAGCAAGTTGCCCATCACGGTTTCATACAACGCTTGAATAATGCACCAAAGTTTGTTTTTATTTTTCTTTAGAGATTAGTATTTCAACATTTGTCGGAGAATTCTAATTGAGGTGTTCTGCTGATATGGGATTTAAAGTGTTCCGATAATGTTAATGTATGTATGTATGTATGTATGTATGTATGACGCTTTCAATCTGCAATTATTTCATAAACTCGTAATTTCTTATGGGTCAGAAATATTGTATTGAACTAAAATTAAATTAAGTTTCTATGGTTCTACAGGAATACAGAGCCAATAACTTTTCAGGCAGTTGTTGGCCTCATATATACATGCGCCCTTTACAGAGGTAGACAATGTTTCAGCCAGTAAAGTATTGATATGTGTTCAGTTGTCGGTTAACCCAGCCGTTATATGTGATTTTCTCAACCTGCAGATATACTTATTGTAGCTACCCATATTCCTCTCGACACTTGGTGGACATCGTCCCCATAATCTTTGAAATTCCATTAGAAAATTCATATCAATAATCACACCAACAAGGTATTCGTGCTAGCTCATGGTCAACAAACACTCCCTGTTCCACGACATATTTATTTATCATCTTATACTGGAGGGAGCAGGACAAAATAATCCTACTAAAGAAATGTCCCACGTTTTTATTTTACACAGACATCGCACTGCAGTTGTAATACTGAACGTGTTCGTTGTGATAGTGAATGACTGATGGTGTGTAAATAATGCCAAATAAAATGGAGCATAAAGCATTAGCGTTAGTTTATGAAATATTATAAATATGGCAACATAAATATACACTACTCAAAAAAATTATAGGAACACATGTTTAAATCAAAGGCACAATATAAAAATGGCAATAATTTAATTTTTGAGAGTCAGATGTTTTGAGTCAAGTATCATTTAAAATCATATTGAAGATCTTCCGGGTTTTATTAATTTTTCTCTGAACAACTTAGTGAAATTCCAAGAGATGCTGAAACCAAAGTGAGTTTGTATTGATTTATTTTTTAAAAACAGGTTTGAAGAATAATCTGTAGCAGGGAATTGTTATTTTTGTGTTCTCTAAAGCTAATACAGAGCAATGAGACATCTGAATGAAACATCAGTTGCACGAGCAGTTGCATTGATTGAAGATGGTCGTTCCATTCGCCATGTCTCTAGGATTCTCGATGTGAGCCCTTCCGTCATCCATAGGCTGTCGGGGCGATATAGAGAGACACATGGATACAAGAGGAGACCCGGGCAAGGTCGTAAGAAGAAGACTACAGATGTACAGGATAGATTTCATGTGTTATCAGCTTTGCGAAGAAGAAAATCTACAGCCAGAAATCTACAAAATAATTTACGCACAGCAACTGGGACGGTAATTTCTGATCAGACTGTAAGATATAGACTGAGAAATGCAAGCTTGAGGTCTAGAATACCCTTTAAAGCCCCTCGTTTAACACGTCAGCCCAAAGAAACCCGACTGCGATTTGATCAGAATCATGTCAACTGGCAGCTCCGCCAATGGAAGGGTGTTTTATTCACGGACGAATCAAGATTTCGCCTAACAGCTTCTGATGGTCGTACACGTGTATGGAGACGTCCTGGTGAACGTTTTGATCCAGCCACAATTATTGAACGTGACAGATGTGGAGGTGGTTGGGTTATGGTTTGGGCTGGGATTACTATTGAGTCTCGGACAGAGCTTGTCGTTGTCCCACAGCGTATGAATGCTGATATTTACATTAATGACATTATCCTCCAACATGTTGTACCCCTTGCTTATGGTATGGACCCTAATCTTCTTCTAATGCAAGATAATGCTAGATGTCATACAGCACAGGCTACCAGAGATGTCCTGCAAGAATGCCAATTTCTGGTGATGGACTGGCCTGCATGCAGCCCGGACCTGAATCCGATCGAGCATATGTGGGATATGTTAGAAGAACGTGATCGTAAGTGTCCTGCTCTACTCAGAACTTGAAGAAATTGTACATGCACTCACCGAGGAATGGGAGAGAATCTCACAAGTTTCTGTAAGAAGGCTTCTGCCAAGCATGCCTCGTAGGTATAATGCAGTCATTCAAGCTCACGGATGACACACTAAGTACTGTGTGTTGAAATAACCATGGAAACATTGATTCCAAAAATTGCAAATCTCAAATGTCCACCTTGTTTTCTGTTACAAATGATAACCTGTTCTTATTCCTGATACTATACAATAAAATATTGTTTGAATGTCTATTCTGATTTTAGATAAATCTTCAATTTATAATTACAAAAGATCAGACTTTAAATTATTTCAATATTCATTCTCGTGTTTTGGTTTAAACATGTGTTCCTCTATTTTTTGAGTAGTGTATATAAGAACAATGTAATAACGATGACTATTTAACTCATGCCCAAATGGGAGTCAATGACCCATCACGTTTCAATGATTTTTGTTTTACAACCAATGACAGTCGTGTTTCACCTCGCTCTTTATCGATTTCTCTTTATCAGCTCCTGATATTGTGATAAAGAAAGCTCCTCCTTTTTAATGTTCTGAACAGGACAGAACAATATTTTTCTCCAACAAATACATTGAATATAGCAAATAATGAACAGATTCCTTGATTTTCTGTGTTGATTACTAAAAAATAAATGAATAACCCGTAATGTAGATTATGATATATAGTTTGATGTGTTTCATTATTTATCCACTTGGGTACATTTTTCCAATATTGCGATCTTATTTGGCAATAAATAATATGATCTAGTTGCAGTGAATTAACATAACCTCACATTTCTTATTTGTTTTCAAACATCGCCGTTTACATTAAATACATAAATATTTTAAAATAACTATAGTTAAACAATGATTTGTAAGTAAACAGCTTAATTTTATTCGTTAAATAGTCCTAACAAATGCCACTCTTGATTTCCAAATTCTCTAGATAAATTCACTCCTCACTTCGTGAGTCGTGAATTTATCGATAATTTGGAAATCATTCGTGGCATTACTTATGAGAATTATATCATGTAGAGCAGCTCTTCCAAGGTACGAAACGAGGAGGTGCTTGCATCTGTCACAGCCTAGCTGGTACGACAATAAGTCAGTCTGCAGTTCTCTAGTACAATATTGTAATGTGTAGTACCTTGAGCATAAATAAACTGTGGCGCTAGTATGAATATGTAGCGCTGTTTCGAAAAAGAATGGATTCATCAATATCCCTTATCTCAATGAACGGAAAGGCTCTTTGTTTAATATGTAGAGCAGTAATTTATATATAAGACTTCCCTATTTGTGATATATTTTAATTTTAAACATGCTGTAACTTATGGTCAAGAAAGGTTAGGAGGCGTTGTTCGTGAAAAGGCTCTAGAGAAATTTAAGTCAAGAGAGAGTTTCGAAAACCTTCCGTGATCATCAGGTGTTAATAGATACAACTTGGTTCATGTTAGCTATGAAATTAGCAAACATTTTGCAACCGCTTCAAAATATTTCACAGAAGGAGAATGTGTTAAAGACTGCCTAATATCTGCTACTGAAGAAATATGTGCGGAACAAATTAATTCGTTTCAGTTTCTAAGTGTGTACCAAGATGTTGTTACAGAACGTATACCACAAATAGGAGATATCTTGGATGCACAACTAATAGCAAAAATGAAAACGCTTATTTGTTATTCATTAGCTCTTGACCAGAGTACCGATCACAAAGTTATTCGTGAGGGGCGTCCATTCAGATTTCATACTTTATCAAGACCTTCTAGATGTCGTTTCATTAAAGAATCGAACTCGAGGGCAAGATTTTTTGAAACTGTAGTAAAAACTGTAGTACAGTTTGAATTTCCGTGGAACAAATTGGTTTGAATAGCAACAATTGGTGTACCTAACATGACGAGATTACAAGCAGAATTTGTGACACGAGTACGAACATGTTTGTCTCAAGAAGAGCTCGATAAAGACAAAGTTATATTCATTCATTTTCTTATTCATCATGAACATCTGTGTGCACAGCATGTTACTTCAATCAATGTTATTGCTGTCATTGTAAAAATACGGAGTAGTCAATATTATTCGCTCACATGCTTTAGTCTTCGACAGTCCAAAATTATCTTGGAGATATCAACTCTGATTATTTGGACGTTTCATATTAACTTACTGTTAGGTAAAGTGGCATAGTCGTGGTAAAATGCTGGAGAGGTTCTTTCATCTTCTAAATGAAATAAAAACATTCTTAAAATTGGAATATTTACAATTTCCAGAAATGACAAATGAAGACTGGATTTGTGATTTGGTATTCTTGGTGGACTTGACTTCCTATCTCAATTCTCTTAATTTGAAATTACAAGGTAAGTATAGGCACAATCATGATAGAGGTCTAAAACGCCTCTACTGACAATCTAAAATTGTGAATAAACCAAATTGATAAGGAACAATCACATAATTTTCCTCGTTTTAAAAAAATAAATAATGGTTGTAAGCTTCTACTGCCAATATTGCTGAAGGGTCTATTGTTAAGGGTACAAACTATTGTTAATGGGTCTTCTCAATAAATCCAGTAACAATTTGGAAACGATAAGTCTACGTACCATGAATGGAGACTCCTCAGGTACACTTTCAAGGTCCAGCCTCATGAATCTCAGCATGATTTACAATTCGAATGGATCGATTCGCAAAACAACACACCATTGTGAAATTCAGGAAACGTAGGTATCAAATTGTATACCATTTGCTGAAACTCTAATTCCTAATCTTCGTCAATCTGCGCGTTGTTTATTAATAATGTTTGGGTCAACACACTTGTGTGAAAGTATTTCTAAATTAAATAACAATAAAACACTCAGACGTATCAATATTCCTGACACAAATTTAGTGTCAGTTTTACTGCTATGTTCTTCAGACATGGAGCCTGAAATTTTAAAACTTGTGAAAAAACATGTCAAATATGCAAAAGAAAACTATCTCAACAGTAAAATTTGTGAAGGAATAATTAAGCTAAAAAGTGGATAAAATTAGTTCTATTATTATATTGTATTGTAATACAGGGTGTCCCATTCAAACATCCTTCATGTTAATTAATCATAATTAACAAAGTATGTGGAATTATGAAATGATGTCAGTAACAATCGAAACAAAAACGCAAAGAATTTGCATTGCCACACACTAAAACACCTCTATATGTGCATCATTAGTAGCAAGAACAATATCAAGTCCGTATTCGATTTCGAACCATGTTCTGTCCAACATGCCCATTGGTACTGTTGCAATTGTGTCAGGGATACGGGTTCGTATATCATGAAGATCTTGTACTGGAGTCGCAAACAAACGGTCATTTACATACCCCCAGTGGAGTGATGTCTGGCGAACGTAGTGACCAGCAAATTGGTTCTTTGAGTGAATTCTTTGAGAAGGATTCATGAGTGAATTCCGAACATCCAGGCTCCGGTACTGTAGGGCTCCATCTTGCTGAAAGATTATTTGGGGTTGCAGATCAGCTATTTGGGGGCACAAGAACTGTTCCAACATGTATACCGGGCCAGTTATTGACATGTTATGGAAGAAAAAATTACCTATAATCCTGTTCTTCATCAGGCCGCACCAAACGTTTACTTTTGAGCAATCCTGGACTTGTTCACGGTAGACTTGTGGATTTTGCGTACACCAGATCCTTACATTGTGCCGATTAACAGATCCTGATAGAAGGAACGTTGATTCGTCAGAAATCAAGACGTTTCCAAGAAATTGAGGGTCGTTGTCAATACGATCCAGCATTTGAATAGCGAATGCCTGTCGTCGTGGCCTGTCATCTGGCTTTATTTGTTGAACAATTTGCACCTTGTAGGGGTACAAACGAAGCCGCTTATGAAGCACTCGATGCACTTTTGATCTTGGCACTTTGAACTGCCTGAAAGCTTGGCGAATTGTTTTTTCAGGACTTTCCTGAAATCCTGGTCTAATTTCATGAATCTTTTCTTCTGAAACACGTATTCGAGCATCTCCTGATTCTTTTAACGCTTTCCAGTCACCAGAAACTTCTCAAGCCATGCCTTAATGGTTTTCCCATCAGGTGCATTTCCTCCATATTCTCTCCGATAATTTCTTTGCACTGTAATTATTGACTTCGTTTTCAAGTACACGTACCAGAGAAGAGTTTGTGCTCGTTGCTGAGGAGTCACCATTTTATTTTATGTCATTATTGTCCAACATGCGACAGATGAATTAACTGAAACAATGAAAAGGAAAATTCTTTGAATTTCTCTTTCTCTTAATACCAACCTCATTTCATAATTCCGCATACTTTGTGAGATATTATTAATTAAAATGTGGGAGGTTTGAATGGGACACGGTGTATAATACATTGTATTCTATTATATCGTAGCATATTATATTACATTATATTTTATACGATTATCATCACCAGTTTCTCTCTTGTAGACTTACACTATAAGTTAAATAGAGTTTACAAGTACACATAGCAACAAAAAGAATGAGCCGCTTCAAAAAGCAGAGTCCCTATTATGGCCCACTGTGCATCCTCGAAGATGTAAAGCTATAATTCACTAGGTAATGCACTGTTAAATGTTTGAATACACTGTATTTCGTTTTAATCGTCTTAAATAGTTAAAGAACAGTGAAGGAGGCATGCTTCTAGATATATACGAGTGTTCGACAAATGCAATATTACTCAAATTGCGACATTTCAAATAAAGATAGACTTTCGTTCCTAGTGTAAAAGTACAAGACAACCTATATTTAGACAACTAATATTCGACGTTCGAGTAGCGTAGATCCTTAAACCACTTACTAGAAGATGAAATATGTATGAAAGCCAGGGTTCGAATCCCTCAACGTTGTTTTTTATTCATTTGTATTTTCGCAAAATACATCCTATAGTGCTATATCCGACCATCCATAGTAATTCTGCCCGAGGGCAGGTATTTCACTGCAATCATAGCATTTTCATGCTATGCTTTGCAGCTTTACTAGGAAATTGTAGGTGTGGTAACTTCCCACTGCTCTCCACAAGTGCTATATATAATATTTAATTCCTGCCACGTAATCTACATCCACTTTACACTATCTTAAGTAATATTTCTGCCATCGTAAACTCTATAACACTAATTTGCTACCGGAATAAATTGAATTTTATGTGCAGTACCACGTTTTAATAAAAATGCTATAAATTTATGTAATAAAATATAATATAGCTTCATATATTTATTCGTTTACTTATTTATTACGTATTAGTGAGGAAAGGTTTCACCCTTCAATTCAAATATTTAGTTTATATATGTCAATTGTAGCCCGTAGATGATGGATAATAATAAAGTAATAATAATAACCCTCAGGGGTCCTCATCTAGAGGATATGTGGATGGCGACCACAAGGTGCCCAAGCTGAGCAAAACATTTCTTCCACTTACTTGTGTTTTGCACTATTTTAAATTTTACTATCTAACCTCCCTTGGTTAACTCTTGTTTTTTTCGACCCCGACGCTATTAGGGCATCCGAGGGCTAGGGAGTCTTTCCTTTCTTCCATTTCTTCTTTCCTTTATTTTCTTTTCTTCTCCAGAAAAGCCTGACCAGAGGCTATAAGATGGCAGCCCCATCACTGGTCTTGCCTTCTTTTGGCCAGCAACCAATCGAAGGGCTTATTATGCTTTCAAATCTTTATATGAGAATTTTCCGAAAGGATCAAACTATTTACGCTGGAGGGGAAATTTTCTATAGGATCGTAACAGGCTTTGGCCTAATACTTGGAAGGAATAATAATAATAATAATAATAATAATAATAATAATATATATATATAAGGATGTGAACAATGTAATTAACTGGGAATAAAAAATAACTCAAAGTGTACCCAAGAAAATTACTTAAAATATAGGATTCAAAAAGGCAGATAGGTAAAAATGTTACACGGCGTTTTGTGGGATAGGAACATGTGAATGGATACCAAATTAGAAATCCATAAATCCATAATTCGAAGCCCGCTAACATACGGTGCAGAAACTTGGTAATTGAATAACATTCGAGTTTAAAGCTTATGTCTAGTGAAATGGGTTGTTCTAGGCGTTCAATTAGACATTCTAAATTGGGAAACATCAGAAATACAATCATCAGACAACAAATGAAAGTCCAAAATTCAACATTAGATTTTGTGAGATACAGACACTATAATGGCATGGTGATACACGTAGGATGCCAAAGAAAATATTACCCAGGCAAGCTTTGGAATGGATTCCACCTGGGAAAGGAAATAGAGGTCGGCCTAGATTTAAATGAATGGATGATGTAAGAAAAGGTATGAGGGAGCTAGGTCTGGAAGAATTGGAATGAGAAGATAGAGAAGAATGGATAAAGAAGATAAATATTAAAAAACTTTGGGCTTAGTAAGATTTTTATTCCACTGTATACTTATTTGTAACTAAATAAATAAATACATAAATAAATAAATACATAAATAAATAAATAAATAAATAAATAATAATGCTTCCAAATAGTTAGTACGTTTTTTTTTTCAAGAATGGACAGAGAGAAACAAATGAAAAGCAATTTAACAATTACAAAATTTTACCTCCTCGGGAATCGAACCTGTGAACTTTTACATACGAATCAAGCCACTGATCTAAGAGTACGCTGTCTAATTGCGCTTGAAAGAATGCTCTTCAAAGGAAGAAGGGAAACGTATTGTAGCTCTACTGTGCAATTAATTTATTCGTGTGAATCGCGCGTTGGAACTTTAAAATATTCGAGATCAAGGGTTGGCCCATTCTTTTTGTCGGTAAGTGTACACTCGTTTAACAAAAAAGCAATTAATCAGTTTGAATCTTGTGCAAAGCATAATGCAAGTTACCAGCCGCCACTGTTTGTTATGAGGTATTTTTCATTTTACCACTTCTTCAGTGTTTACACTGATTTTTAAAACGGGGATTAGACTGGTGGCAAAAGTTCGCTTCTCTAAGATCACGGCTTGGGAACAGTGTTCTACATCCCTGGACTAGGGGATAGATATAGAAGAGGCATATTGAATTTGCATAAGAAATATATTTTGTTTGTGTGTAAACGTAAAAATTAAAATTTACTCAGAAATATTTCACCGTGCGGCACTCAACAGCAAGGAACGTATCGAAAATTTAAAAATGTCTTACATAGAAGTTAATTAAATTAATACAAAATCAAATAATGAAAATCATACAAAAACATTGAAACTCCTTCACAATCTGAATTTAATTAGGATTTATCCTATAAGATGATTGCTGCAAATATCCCGAAGACCCTTGGATATCCACATTTCTAGGTATTCTGGAGAAATACAAGGAGCACCATATTCTACGTAAGTTGAAAGCACGTAAACAATTAAATTATTTACTACGTATTACACTTTCATTCCAGTATTTATAAATTACTAGCTACTACCCGGCGTGCGGTGCTAAGCATAAATAAATGAAAATGAATGTGCTTTTATGTTTAGTTGAATAAGTAAAAGAAAAAATAAGTATAAATTTCTATTTTTTTAGATGCACCGTGCTGATTACCCACCGTTACACGGGAATCTACTTATCTCGATCTCCTTGTTATAAATGAGCTGTAATACTAAAATTAATTTTTTTTAAGTTTAGTTAAATAAGTGTATGGAAACATTTATATCGTACTTTACTTATCTTTAGATATTCCGTGCTGTTTACCTGACGTTGTCCGGGAATCTACTAATCCCGATCTTCTTGACATAAGCCTAAATGAGCTGAAAGACAAAATTTAATGTACTTCTTGTAATTAGTTGAATAAGTAAAATTAAAAAAATTATAAATATATATCGTAATTATTTTAAGATTCCCCGTGCTGATTACCCGGTGTTGCCCGGGAATCTACTTATCTCGATCTTCTTAGCACAAATGAGCTAAAATACTAAATTCGTTATTGTATGTTATCCGCAAAAGAATACTACCCATGTACTGCTTTGCTTGCACAGGAATCTGCGTACTTGTCTCGATCTTTTTGGCATCAATGAAAGACAAAAATGGTTATTGTAAGTTATCCGTAAGAGATAAGCTTATGCTGTAGCGGACATTTTTGTAGAGCTTTTGAGATATTCAATTCCTTCTGTGTACATTAATTTTGTGTTAATCAGCGTAAACCATTTACGAGTCCAAAGAGCTACGTTTTTCACGTTTTCCACTACAAAGGGCGATTTTTAAGGGTGTAGGAGTTGAGTATCATAACACTCTTATAGCCTATGTTCATACCGGGAATCTCCTGAACATTTTGCAAAAAGCCCCATCACAATCGGATCAACGGTGTTGCCGCGCATAAAGTACGAAGAAACAAACAAACAAACAAACATTCATTTTTACATATTAGATAAGTTTAGAGACTGAATGTATTGATGAGTTACTCATTATCAGGCTTCTCTCTTGCCGCTGTTTACGTGAACGAATGAAATCATCATAACACGTTGATGCACAAAATAAAGCAAAACTGCATATTTTCCGCACTTTTCTAATCACAAAACTTTGAACATTGGCACAATCCCGAGCCTAGTGAAAAATAACCTGTCCTCTTGGCGACACAATTAATTTTAACGCGAGTATACTAGCCCACGTTTATAATTACTTTAGAATGTTTTAATGGGCCACATTTGGAAGAAGATATTTTTGGGCATTTCTTCCAATACGGAAGGTGTCTGTGTCTGGCTATAAAAATTATTGTGTTTCATTAAAACTTGAAAATCAAAGTATATTTGAAAATTTTAACACATTGGTGTATGGGGGTTTTCAAAATAATAGATTGTATTTCAAAATGTAGTATACGCAGAATGATATTAAACAAAGGCGTGTGGAGATTAGTAGAGTACTGCAAATTAATGTAGAGATCATTAGCTTATCTACAACTGTACATCTGAAACTAAGCGCTGCAAAATGGTATTAGTGAGTTGGCAAACGGGTTGAGTAAATACATTACGACGACACACCGGGTTGCTTGCAGTTTCTATTTGCTTCTAGAACAGTACAAGGAGGCATCTTGAATAACATTCACAATCTACAGTAACCTCAGCTAGACTTTGGTCCATAAAAAATAAATGTTATGTAAATCAGTTCTATTAACGTTACACATTAAAATAACTGTACTGCTAATTAAAAATTCGAGTATATACAGGGTTGTATCACAGAGGTGTGGATTATTTTTTTACACAAATGTTTACACCTTCTGCCATTTTCTTCCACTCTGCAAAGTTAATTTATAATAGAGAACATGTTGAATCAAATTAAAGCAAATCATTATTAAATAAAATGGTAAAATTAAATGTTGATATTACATGAACCGCTTGATATTAAATTGACAAATATGATAATTTTGAAATTTTACAGGAAAAAAAACAATGTGCTATAAATAATATTCAAATTGAACACGAGGTAACCATAATGCATTTCAGAAAAAACCTAATTATGAGTTATGAAACATAATAAAATTCTTAATTTGCCAAGTATTCAAATTTAAACTTTGTTGAACTTATTACGGAATTTCAAGAAAAAAAATATAGAGCCAGGAATAAAACCAAAATCGAAATTCAATGTGTCTCTATTTTCAAATATATTAGTATTTAAAAAATATACAGATATTCATGTATTATTTTTAAAATAAAATTCAGATTAGAAAAAGGTAATAAAAATTAGAAATAATATATTTTAGTCTCCTGTTTTTGGGTCTCTTGAATTCCTCGTGGGTGGGTGTGATTCGTTTGCGAAAAGGGAATGTGTTCTTTTGGAATATATTTCAGTTTTCCGAACGTCGTCCATCCATAATGTTGTTCTTTTGATCGTCATTGGTTAAACAGACAATATTACATTTAATTACCTTCATCAAATTAAAAATTATATCTACAAGTCCGTTTTTAAAATCTAACGGTTTACGTAATACAAATATAAAGACGAAGGTTAAAATAATTAAAATTAGCCTATAATATTTAACTTACACATAACTTAAGGAACAATAAAAATTCATTATTAAAATGAACAATACTTCTTATGCCATTGAAGGTTGTTTCTTAACTTTGCATACTATTGAATTTAATGAGTAACTTGTTAAGTAAGCTTGGAAAAGGACGGCGTTGCTGTAGCGAGTAAATATTGAAAGCAAGAATCCAAGTGAACATTATCTATCTTAATAGTGCGTTAGTTTTCAGTATCCGCTCTTATTCCGACCTTTGCTGACTTATAATTCAATTGAAAACTATTCATATTACACTGCTCAAAACAATTAGAGGAACACTTGTAATAAATTGAATAAGTAGTTGTTTTTTAAAGCTGTGATGCTGAAAGTTGGACAATATATGTAAATTGAATTATTAACTTTATCATTGGAAACAAATTTTAAAGATCCATGGCCTAAATACAGAGAAATTACCTCAAATAACAAATATAGAGAAATGTTTTATTTTGGAAGGCACTGGCCACTTCTAATTGGTAAGCTTCCTGATGTTGCTATAGTGACGAATGTTGATTATTGCTTTGTTCGTTGAAGATTCTGACAAAATGAGGCATTTAAATAAGTTTGAAGTGTATCATGCTCTACATCTTTTACGACAAGTTCAATCTCTGCGACAAGTGGCTAGAGAGCTTGGGGTTTCTCCTTCCGTGGTGTCCAGGTTACGCAACAGGCACAGAGAGACAGGTCAGTATTGTAGAAGACGTGGCCAGGGCCGTAAATTTAAAACAAGCCCCCAGGATAACAGATACGTTGTTCTTTCTGCTCTTCGACAGCGTACAAAAACTGCAAAAGACCTGCAGAATGACCTTCATATTGCTTCCGGAATCCGGATTTCAGACTAAACCATAAGGAACTGATTAAGGAAAGAAAATATTCGTCCAAAAAGGACCATTAAAAAGCCACGCTTAACAAATGGGCATAAGGCAGCAAGACGTACGTATGCTGAAAACCATGGTGATTGGAACCTGAACCAGTGGGAGTCTGTGCTCTTCTCGGACGAATCCAGGTATCGTCTTACACGTTGTGATGGTCGATTGAGGGTGTGGGGACGGCCAGGAGAAAGATTTTCTGCAGAGGCTGTACAGGAAATTGATAGATTCGGAGGAAGTTCCATAATGGTGTGGGTCGGAGTTATGTACAACAATCGTACGGACCTTGTACTTGTTCCCCAGCTACTGAATGCTGTCCGGTATATCGAGCACGTTCTGGAAGAGCATGTAGTACCTGCTACCATTGGAGTAGGACCTGGATTTCTGTTTATGCAGGATAATGCCAGGGCACATTTTGCGGCTGTCACCAGGGATTTCCTGAGCTGGAATGAAATTGAGGTAATGGAGTGGCCAGTGGTCAGCCCAGACCTCAACCCTATTGAAGACTTGTGGGATCTTCTAGACAGGAAGGTCAGGACAACGACATCAAGCTCCACAAACTCTGCAGCAACTTGGAGATGCTCTGAAGGAGGAATGGGAGAATATCCCGCAAGAGGAAATCCAGAATCTTATTGGGAGCATGCCACGAAGGTGCCAAAGTGTCATCGAATGTCGTGGAGGCCATACACGATACTAACTCTATATAACGAGTGTTTAACTTTGAAAAATAAGTACAAGATTCAATTGTTTACATAGCGGAATTATTTGAAAAGTTAATTTTCAGCGTTATTTATTTGTTTTTACTGACATGAGCAATAAATAAATTAAATAAATAACCACAAATAATGTACTTAAAAATTAATTATTTTTGTATCCACCTTCTATCCAATGCAAAAATATTTTGCCTATTTTTCATAGTGTTGCTCTTCTATATTGTTTTCTGAGCAGTGTATTTTGTGGAACTTAATAAAACCATGCACAAAAGTGGCTAGCAGAGATATGGGAAGATTTGATTAGACTATTTAACTCATGCCCCAAACGAGAGTCACTGGCCAATCACTTTGAAAAAAAAAAAAAAAAAAAAAAAAAAAATGATTTTTTTTGATGTACAACCAATCACAGTCCGTGTTTCGCTTAAAATTTACCAACTAAAGTTTATCATAATAAAGAAAGCACCTCCTTTTTAACATTCTGAATAGGTCATTGCATTATTTTGTAGTGACTGACTCCCTAAGAAATACGGCTACCAGATTGTGTATATAGTGCATGAACGTCAACACGTAGCGCATACCAGAGATAATATAAAAACCTTTGTGACAATTGACTATACCACAAAAAAAAAAAGAAAACACTGTATGCACTTTCTTGAACGAATTATTTTCCAGGAAATGACGCAGAAAAATATAATTGACATATTTACATCATGGGACATCAGAAATTAATTAATACCTATAACGTTGGTTATAAATTTCTCCATTAGGGTGCATTCTTACTACATTGCTATCTTTTGGCAATAAATAATATTATGATCTGGTTGCAGTGATCGAACAAAAGAAGCAAATGAAGCGTAACAATCGTTTCTCATTTGTTTTCAAACATCGCCGTATACATTATATATATATGAATATTTTAATATAACTATAGTTAAATAATGATTTGTGAGTAAACAGCTTAATTTTATTCGTTAAATAGTCCTAAAAATGCCACTCTTGATTTCCATATTCACTACATAAATTGACTCCTCACTTCGTGAGTCGTGAATTTATCGATAATTTGGAAATCACTGGTGGCATTACTAATGATAAATATAAGTGGACATGGGCCAAAATTAATCATTATTAACCTAACATAAACATATTACACCATTTTTTATGTGAAGTTGAGAAAACTTGTAGCATCGCCACATTTAAATTTTTATTTATTATTTAGATACAATATTAAGTACATTGTTAAAGATTGATACACGTGTGTACTAAATAATAAATATTTAAAGGAGCCATGGGAATATAACGGATTTTGTTCCTAAAATTATCTCCCAAATAATCGTAAGAAATCGCCATAACGGAGATTAAATCTGCTTCAATTAGAATATTAATGAAACTATTATTCTAATTGATATTTTCTACGCGTTCACGGGAAAAATATAATAATTATTAATTTCCAAGGTACTGCATGACTAAACGTCTTTATTGATTATGTTGTAACTTGGTTATAATAAAAATTTAACGAAAGAAAACAACTCTTGAAGACTATACTTATTTTTATTTTATTTCGTGATAAATAAAATTAATTATGTAGGCCTATGGAATGGCCTTCTGCTAAAAACAAACATTCTGAATGTTGAGTAGGGCCAATATTTATATTAATGCATGATCATTATATATAAATATTACCTCGATTTTTCTTCTATTGCACTTCGGAACCAAACTGTAGGAAAATAATATAATTCAGTTCTGATAATGATCCTGTTAGTAATTCGTTTTTTAATAATAATAATAATAATAATAATTATTAATAACAGTAATAACCTAATATTTTATTAATTCTGCAAAATTTAAGCTACAAAGTTTTCTCTTTCGCTCTACCAGCACAAATATACAAGTGCAGTTTTACAATAAAATTATACATAGACCTACATTATTTTATTAACGTACATTAATTTGACCGATAAAAATTGATAATACTAGACATACAGACAATTATTTTTATAATCATATTGTTTTACTCCAAAGGAAATAACACGAGTATAATACATCCTGGCTTTCATATACATTTTAATATGTGTTTCGTACTATTAACCAGTGTAAATTTTATGATCAAATATTTGAAAGTAATATAAGACTGTTACCAAAATATACATTCGATATAGATATCAAATTTATCAAACCCTTTCAAATACTAAAATATGAACAATCGGTATAAATTAATTATACAAATGACTGTAGGTTAATATATTATAATTTGAATAAGAAGATTGTGAATGCAGTGGGTATGTAAATTATTACAAAATTCCCGAAATAAATGCCACACAGGTGATGCAAATACATGATTTTTCATTCTGTCTCTTTTTCTCCCACACACACACACACATATATATATATATATATATATATTTATTTATTTATTTATTTATATAACTATATAACTATTATATATAACTATTTTAGAATAAGTTATATAACTGACCGAATACTTATTTGGGTCATGTAAGCTGCAGGTTCAATGGCAGATTTAAATGGCAAATTACAACTCACTATCCTGAGCCAAATTAATACAGTTCATATCTCCTCCATCCAGTTACCTAAGATCCATTCGAATAATTGACCTACATTCTTATATACCCCTTAGGCTTGTTAATGTCTTTTCCTCAAAGTTTTCCGAATTAATCTGTAAAATAATTTGTACTACCACCCATTCGGTGTAATGGCCATCTCAATTTCACAACTTATTAACTCCTGACAATATTACGGCAACCACATAAATTATGATTTTGCTCATTATGACGCTACTTCCATTCTCCATTATTGAGCCGAATACTCATGTTAGAATCGTATTTCCGAATTAATGTTTTCTTCCTTTAAGATTTGAGGCGATTATGTATGACTTTCAGATTACCACAGGGAATATTTTCTTTTTCAAAATTTTATTCTTTAGATTCTTGGACATAATCCTAGATGAGAAGGGGCACCGAATTAGAAAAAATCCGAGAAGAGAAGAGACACTGAATTCGATAAAATCCGAGAAGAGAACGGACACTGAATTGAATTACAATATGAATTTCGTGATTTCATCCGGTGTTCAATTTTATTTGTTTTAATTTTTATCTGTCAACAATGGTTACAGTTATATGAATACGAAATAATGAATTTGCATAATTTAATTATTTTTTAAATTAAATAACAGCTCAGTAAGCTGTGACTATTTTAATCTGAATACAAGATACTTATATACATTTCTGGCACCTATAATTAAACATGCTATTTATAATTAGGTATTATTGAATTGTGTATTATTATGCATCAAAATTAAGGATAATAACTCAAGCTAATATCCCAGCTGCAAACCCTATTACGTCCTAAGCCTAATGGACTATAATCACTAATGTGGCGAGATGAATTTACAAGCTAATATTACACATTGTGGTAAGTATGTATGAATCAAGGATCACTGTAATAGTTCATTAGAAAACAACACATATTTATTATGATGTTATTTATAAGTCTAATTGCCTAAAAAAGTTATTAAATGTTAACCGAACGAAAGGTACAGAATGTTTAATATTCCATCAATTTAAGTTTCATTTTAGTGTTGTTCTGTATGTAGTCCATAGTTTTCGCGATGTCATCCATTTTTTTGCCATAATCGAATAGCCGCCAACAACAAGGTTACAGCCCACATTTTTTAAATTTATTTTTTACATGGAAAAAGGTCCCATGTGCCATTAAAAGTCATTTCTCGTATTAAAAGCAACTTGCAAAGTCCTGTTTGAAATCAACTGGTTTATAGTTGAATTATACCGATACTTGAATAACTTGAACATTCCCACATGGAAATGGCGAAGCCATACCATATACAGATGTAACAGTTTAGCGTAGAGCAATGACAGCTGTAGAGGCACGTGGTTAATCCAGATTCGTAGCAAGCCTCATTTCCCCCATGTAAAAACCAAGCCGGAACGCAGTTATTTCATCACGATCAGCCTAATTGCAATCAGTTGAACCACAAAGAATTATGGGTAGAATTAGATGAAGTTTCCCAAAGCGTTAGCGCTACTGAATTGTCAAAATGAGTTCCGATTCAGTGACAATGCAGCAGTGATTGCACCATCAAAATCTCTACGGAATCTCTCATTTGTGTGCATCTGTTTCAACATTGGAGGTCATTTAAATCTTCTAAATTGGTTCGTGACTATATTCTTTCAGAATATAATGACTACATGATAAATTTAATATATTTTTACGACAATACAACTTTTAGGAAGGAGTTTAAGATACAATAAAATTAAACTCGAAAGTTATGTCCCACTGAGTGGAAATGCATATTACTACTATCACCTCAAATGCTCAAGTCTAGACAGTCAACGGCTTTGCACCGGGTGTTAATAATCAGCCTGGTTCGTACCACACATTTATCTAACTAAATCTAATGGGTTAATATTTAAAATATATAATACATTGGCAACATAAATTAAGCAATAATTATAATCAAACTTATCACATGCTACACCATTATTGTCCACCGCCGTGGTCTCGAGGTAGCGTGCTGCCTTATCACGCAGCGGGCCCGGGTTCGATTTCCGGTCGGGACAGGTTCCTGGGTGAGGTTTTTTCGTGGTTTTTCCTCACCTGTAAGACAAATGTCAGGAAGCTTAGGGTCCAACGTCCCCGAAAATCATCCGGCCATCATTATCATCATCATCCTTCATCGGTGTGGAAAGCAACGGGAAGCTACCACAGCTATAATTCCCTAGTAAAGCTGCAAAGCATAGCGCGAAAATGTTATGATTGGAGTCAAAGACCCGCCTTCGGGCAGAATTACTATGGATGGATACTATTATTTTATTTAAAGAAGTTCTAAGATCATTAACATAAAAATTCAAATCTTTGCGCGAAAGAGCCGAGGAACTTTCTGCATATACTTCATTTTCAGACTTGAGGTTCTATTACGTGCCGTAAACCTACAACCCTTTTGAAGTAATCAATATTCATGATTTTTACCGAATGAAAAATACAACCACCCCCGGACCTGTTTCCACCAGTGAACATTGGAATCAAAGGCGAACACGGTAACCACTAGTCCACCTGAACCGACTTTCAACATTTTCAAAACAGCTAAGAAAATAATAATAGAAATATAAAATCCACAACAAAAATGTATCCTCTTGTCGTAATAAACTAAACTATAATTTTAGTTTCAGAATTTTAAGTTTATCTTTAACGATTATCAGAATACTTCCTTACGTACACTTATTTGAGTACACAGTAAACTCTCTTAACATGTATGTTAAGAAAGTGGTATTGCTTCATAATCGACTGAATTTTGGCTAAGTAAACGTAGGGTTAGAATTGAAATCATTATTTAATTCCTTGTAGGAATTATTTTCTACATTCTGCAGTCGATAATCAATTAATCAAAATGTAATATAATGTTTTCTGCTTACCGCCCAAAAATTGTTTTTCCTAAATTTCCTTAAAATGACGAATTTCTCATTTCGCACAGAACATGAATTTCCAGAGTTGTATACAAATAGACAATATGTTATGTATTAACGTATTATTTAACAACTCAAGCCATTAACATCGCAATTGAATGCTGGGTTTAAAAGAGCCGACAAGGGTTTATCTCAATTCAAGGATCCAGACTCTATTACCCTTCCTCGGGAGATACATCCCCTGAAATTCCATCGAACTCGACCAGTTTTGAACCCCTAAACATTGGATTCAATGGTGAACATGGTAACCATTAAACCAATTAGACCATCTGCAGTGTTGCTCTGAGAATTAATACGCCATTTACCCCAAAACAAACATTTAATGAAGGGTCTTCTTAAAATTGAACCCAATTCTTTGAAGACTATAATAAAACATATTAAATCGTAAATTAGTAACTACATGACATGTAGGAGTGTATCGTTCACATTTTTTGCAAAATTTTATAAAACTATATTCTAATGAAAATATTAGTATTCCGTAGTTTGATTACCGTAATACTATTTTACACGCTTTATATTAGCTTGACCTGTATCTATCTATCTATCTATCTATCTATCTATCTATCTATCTATCTATATATCTATCTATCTATCTATCTATCTATCTATCTATCTATCTATCTATCTATCTATCTATCTATCTATCTATCTATCTATCTATCTATCTATCTATCTATCTATGTAACGGAATCTTTCAACGCGATTTTCACCCACTTACAATCAACGGATCGACTTGAAACTTTGTATACTTGTAGAGGATCCGTGGCAATACAATAATTTCATATTTATTTTCTAAAATCCTGGCCATAATCATCATAAAATAAAAAAAGTGTTTTTTATCAATGTAACGGAATCTTTCAACGCGATTTTCACCTACTTAGAAAAATTGTATCGACTTGAAACTTTGTATACTTGTAGAGGACCCGTGACAATACAATAATTTCATATTTATTTTCTAAAATCCTGGCCATAATCATCAGAAATTCAAAAAAAGTGTTTTTGTATCAATGTAACGGAAACTTTCAACGCGATTTTCACCCACTTAGAAACATTGGATCGACTTGAAACTTTGTATACTTGTAGAGGACCCGTGACAATACAATAATTTCATATTTATTTTCTAAAATCCTGGACAAAATCATCAGAAAATCAAAAAACGTATTTTTGTATGAATGTAACGGAATCTTTCAACGCGATTTTCACCCACTTCGAAACATTGGATCGACTTGAAACTCTGTATACGTGTAGAGGACCCGTGACAATACAATAATTTCATATTTTGTTTCGAAATCCTGGCCAGAATCATCCGAAAATCAAAAAAATTAAAACTGGTATATAGGTTGCGTACTTGTCGAGTTTTTAGTCAATCGTTGTAAGAGCTCAGTTGGTAGAGCAGTGAACTCTTAGTGGTATATAATTTCAGTAATCCATACGTCGCAGGTTCAAATCCGGCTGGGAGGGTTTCTTTATAGAAGAGTATTACTTTTAGCTCATACTACAATAGTATCGAATTTAAAGATATTTATATTTTTATCTTATTCTGTAAAATATTAAAACTAAAAAATAAAAAATAAATAATAGTTTTAAAAAACTAAAAGAACACGATTTATTAGACAACTAAAAAATGAAAAATAGTTTTAATTTCCAATACGCTTGGGATAAAATAAAGTGGTCAACAAAAAAATAATCTCCAACACATATAGAATAAAATTAGACTTATCAACAAAAAGAAAATAATTTTACCATCAAAGGCGTGGGGTGCTTTTTATGATTTTTACATTTTGTTCTTAGAGAGCTTACTTTTACCAATATCTGTTTATTATCAAATATATTAATTGATATAGAGCACCCCACGCTTTTGATGGTAAAATTATTTTATTTTTGTTGATAACTCTAATTTTATTCTATATGTGTTGGAGATGATTTTTTTGTTGACCACTTTATTTTATCCCAAGCGTATTGGAAATTAAAATTATTTTTCATTTTTTAGTTTTGTAATAAAGCGTGTTCTTTTAGTTTTTTAAAACTATTATTTATTTACAGATGTAAATGCTATTCTTAACCGAAGCATTCTACGTGTTCATTATCCGCGCTTTCGTTCTACTGTGAAATTCGTACATTTCATAGTCTACGAAATAGGATAATCATCCATTCCTTACTTTTTTCTCTATCAAGTGCTACTCATGTACTCGACTAATTTCTTATCACATAGTTTTTTTACATTGTCCAACACACAAATTGTAGGCACAAAATCCCATCAGCACACTGCTTTTTCCCTCCTCACAGCACTATATATAATGAATTGTCCTTTACAATTTCATTTCACAGACCATAGAATAATATTTTCCGTCATATGTCAGAGTGTGTCACATTATATGATCAATAAATAACAAATTTTCAATAACAAAATAACTTATATGTCTCACTAACAGTATCAATTAAAAATTGAATTTCCTATATATTTTTATTAAATTATATTAATATTGATGAATAATATTAATAAAAAATATATATAACCGATAGATTAGTACAATACATTTCAATATTTTACCATGCGCTATTTTTTTCTCGTGTATTTAAGATAGGGGCTGACTACAGAATCACTTATCTTGCATTGTTTGCTTTTTATTATTAGCATCACATTCATCAATTTTAATTACCATTGTTATTAATATTATTATCATTTTACTAGGCCTATTATTAATATTATTATTATTATTATTATTATTATTATTATGACATAGTAAAGTAAAGTGATCCCACAACAGGCCTCAGGAGGCCTTTGGGGTAGTAGGAGGTTAAGGCTCCCACTTTTTCTAGACAATCGGCACTTGATGTCAGCCGGGTTGTCAGCCCTGCGTGACGGCCGCCTTTACCCCAGAACAAGCGTCTGGTACTCATTTCCGTTAGAGGCTGAGTCGACCCCAGGGCCATAGTGCCGCCAGAGGGTTTGGGTCAGTTTAAAAATCCTGACCCCAACGGGACTTGAACCCTCGACCCTCCGGCTTGTAGCTCAGTGCCTTAACCACTACGCTACGGCGTGCCCCCATTATTATGACATATAATTGTCAATCTTAGAAAATGCTCTTATATTATCTATTATTATAATATTTGTGATTATTGTATGTTAATGTAAAATAAGTTTGACCAGGATCAGTAATTACATTAGGTGAAAACATAAATAAATACATATATTCATTCGGTAGAGGTGAATGGAATGAAATATTATGCAGTGAGCTACGTAATCTTTATCGGAAGCCAGATGTAACAAAAACAGTTAAGTCTCACAGATTGCAATGTGCGGGACATGTGGCACGAATGGGAATGAAAAAGATGCATGGAAACTTTTGTAGGAAAACAAGAGGGAAAGCGCCCAGCATGAAGAACAATAGAGATGTATTGATACATATCTTGCAAATAGCTTTGCAAGAGCCCAACCTTCTGGATACAACAAAGCTAACTGGATATTTTCAAAACACTTTGGTCTTCCCATTCCTCTTGTAATCAAGGACAGTGTGGAAAATGGTGATCAACGCCGTGATATCTTTTAATTTTGAGAATTTTAGTACAGTCCTTTTCAATACCGGTTAACGACGTTTTCTGCCATTCAACATTGCGACCATAAACTAACGTTTTACGATTTACTATTAACTATTCGAGTGTTGTAGTACTGAAAAAAATTATCACTTCTCATTTCAGTAACTTCAAACTTTGCGACCTCTTCTTATCAATTTCATCACTAGAAGAAAAAGTCTGGATTATACTTTTTGTATTTCTCAATTACAGTAAAGCCTTTGGTCATATTCATTGAAAATATGGTCAGGGAGAAAAAATATTATCGATAATTTTGTAGAACATACGTAAGAAGGAGGAATATTTTGTTGTTCCTATTGTATATCAGCCACAGCTATCACTGAATAGTAACAAGAGCTTTACCGTAGGAACAACATTACACTTTATACGTGCCAAGAGGCAAAACCCGATCACCTCTTGATGCAATATTTTCACTCCATGCATTCATGTAACCATTAGCTGTCACTGCATCATGGATTCCCAGATTAAGAGGCGCATATGCCGTTTATAGTAGGCTACATTAGGCAAGGTTGGTAGATAAACTTGGCGTTGCAATTTTTTTAGGTAAAAAATCAGAACTCTCTTTCTGTACTCCTGTTTTCTTAAGTCCACATCTTTAGTTTTTTTCTCTTCCATTCTCGACATTTTATGGTGAAGTTTCTATTCTTCCAGTACTTGACACTTACATCTGTGGAGACCTAATCTTCCACTAGTTATTTTTATAATCACACTTATTACAGGGACACGTTTGGGAATATAAAATGAAAGATAAAACTCCATCTTAAAACTCCACGGAAAGTAAAGAAACACACTCCTTTCCTGAAATCTTCACAACGTTTTTGATAAATTTCATATGAATCATTAAAGCATAAACCAGGTGGTAAACAACTCGTTTCCTTTTTCTTTTCTACTATAATGGGAACTGCAAGACGGAAATTCATTTATGAAATCACACACAAACTGAATATCATCTGTCAGTATTTTGTTATGAGATTCATGAAGATCCCGTTTGTTTTCAACTGGACGACTAGTTCTCTCCTCCTCTTTCAGGGTAAAGTCAATATTACAATCGGAGATGAGAAGTGTCTGGTTGAAGAAGATTTTATACACTACAATATATTCAGCATCATCATAGCATAACAATTTGTACACTCCAGTATGATTACGCCTGGACACAGATCTTTTCGTATATGCCCATTTCTTGGAAACCACTGTAATGTTATTCATAATAAAAGCTGATTTCAATTCCCAGTTAAATTTGCAATAATCAGAAAAAAATATCTTCCTCTTTCAAATGACACAAGCCTGTTACAATTTAGCGAAAAATTACATTGAACAATGGAACAATATTTCCTTTAGAACTTGCGTGATCCACACCTGCCTGTACCTTAAGTTTTCTAATTGCTTCTACTTTTTAATTTTTTTCTTTCAATCTCCATCCGCCCATTTCAGTATACACAACATTACGTTGTTTCGTTACTGACTTGAAACACATCACTTTTTATTACTAAACAATAACTCTGCCCCATATGTACTCGCGCAGCCTACATAAACTGCTGCGGTCGCGATGCTTTTGTAGTCAAGTATGGTCAAGTGTAGCTTGCCAACACAACGGCTTTGTAGTTTGTACCATAAAATTTTGACAGATTCCTTCGTAATGCTGCCAGAAAATCAATACATATTTTCTGTCACAAAATAGTAGTTTTTTATTTTGTGGGATAGTTATGTATGCCTTGAAACCCTTCACATATTGAAATATAACGAACTGATCTTTCAGCCATATATAAAACATCAGCCAAAAATATACATTAGTGCAGAAAGTATTGATATACTTAAAAATAACACAGACAGAAATAAATAATTTCATTATTTCTTCACTACATACAAAAACAAAAATATACACCTTTAAATTAAACTCTATGAATTTAAGTATATGAAGTCTCCTCTGTTTTAATACGATAATTAACGAGTAAAAAATAATTTGTACATGAACAACAAAAATTAATCAACAAAAAGTATTCATACAGAACTAAATTTTGGTCAACAGAATGTTCACATGACGTCGAGTGGGGATGGGTCAGGTAGTGTTGTTATTCACTCGCCTTCAGTACTTTGCCGTGTAGTTGTGTGTGTGTTCTGGCTGCGGATTAAGCTGGAATGGGGCGCAAAGATATAAATAAAACAGTAGAAGAATGGGAATTAATTATTGGTTTGTATAATCAGTGAAAATCGCTAAGTGGAATTAGTGAAATAATTGGAAGGCCAAGACCAAACATTCAGCATATAATTGATAGAGTTGACGAACGAAAATCTTTGGAAAATAGCCACAGATCAGGACGTCCTAGAAAACTGTATGTTAATGTTGAAAAAGCATTAATATGAAAAGGAAAGCAAAAACCTAAAAGCAATGTCCCTAAATTAGCAGCTAGTATCAAGAATGACTTTAATATTAGTATTTCTGCTAGCATTGTTCGTAACAGTCTATGGACTAATGAACTGCATGGGAAAACAGCCCGTAGTAAATGCTTAGTAAGTGAAAAAAACTGAAGGAAACATTTGAACTTCGCTAACACTTACATAAACTGCCCCAAATAATTTTGTAAAATCGTAATTTATGCTGACGAGCCTAAAATCAACATTTTCCGTTCGAAAGGAAGGAGAAAAGTGTGGAGGAATTAAAATACAGAGCTACAAAAGCAAAATCTCCAACCCACTGTGAAATATATTGGCGGTTCTTTATTAGTATGGGGATACATGATTACCTCTGGAGTCGGGAACTTGCATTTAATCGATGGTGTGATGAATCACAAACAGTACATGAACAAACCTGAGACCAATCTTCATACCTCTGCAGAGGAAATGGGGATTAAACAAGGTTTTATATTTATGGAACATAATGATCCGAAATACATCGGCTTCAATACGCGTTTATGAATTTTGTATAACACACCGAAGTACGTGGAAACGCCTCACAATTCTCCGGACATAAACCCCAATGAAAATTTATGGGAACATCAGAAAAGGAGAATTCGTTCAAGGCAGGTTTCCAAAAAGCAAGACTTGAGAAACGCTTTGGAAGAAGAATGGAGAAATGTACCTTCTTCAATAACTTCAAATTTAGTCGGGTCGATGCTACGTCGTCTTCAAACTATCTTATTATTGGAGTAAACGCGATCGTCATGCGAGACTGACAACCTTGCTGACCTCTAGTACCGATTTTCTGGAAAGGTGGAATATTTACCTTCCTACAGTCCCAAGTTCCTCCTAAGAACTGTACTGGGATCACCTTAATTTTAATTGTAAAATAATAAGAATGCTTATAAATACGACCGATGTTACATAAACAGATTTACATTACAGGATGTACAATTATGTGTTCTCCTATTTTCTAAACTTTATATCAGTTTAAAAAAAAGTGTTCCAGTGACTAACGGATAAATGCTATTATGCTGACACACAATCTCATTCAATTATATATATCTGATCTGTACTTTGTGTTTAAGTGATGTGACGGAGTTGCGAGTTAGTTAACCACGAGTTCTTATGTCATAACGTGGATTTGTTACTAACTGTTCGCAGTATTAGCTTAAAAGATATGCAACGCCCTCTTCACAATCCGTGACATCGCTTGGACGCACAGTATTTTCATTCAGTAATTTAATATCCTACTCTAGAAACATATTTTTATTCCTACATAATATCTAATTATTATATATTTATTAGAATTAATCTTCTTTGATAATGGAATTGTTGTTAAATGAAGATATAACGAGAGGGAAGTATTACCAAAACAACAAGGAAAACTGTAACCAATGATAATTCTCAGTATCATTGATATTAATTTGATAAAATTAAATTTAAAATATTAGCGTTTGGGGAGCTTTTAGCTTTAGAAGCACTTAACGTACTGTATTTCTTCAAGGAATTCGACATATCCATGTGGCATGGTTAAAGTATGAACGAAATACAGCGAATTTCCTTTAAATTTTGGACATTCAAAGTATGTTCATACCTTTTTCAAATAGCGTACCTCTACTCAGAGTGGCATTAATAAAAGTGCACATTTTTATGTTCGAACATCCTGAAGTGAATGTAATCAAAGTGCCATATTGTTGTGTCGCAAATAAGAAGTATGGTATTCTCAAACATTTTTATACAGATGTGTATTCATGCACATTTTTTGGTATTTCTTGAGCTTAAAATTTGTCATAGGGCATATTAAATTGTAAAAGACAAACTGAAATCAACATATTTTATTAATGTTACGCAATGAGAATTGTTAAAGCTACATTAGCTTATGTTTTTCCTTGTAAAATTAGTGAATGTAGTTATATCGTGTTGCTGGTAAAATGTCAAGTATTTAACCAATTAAAACATCATACAACTTTTCTGAGACTGAGAAAAGATTGGACAAAATTTCTTGGTGAAAACGTGGACACTGTGGACATGAATCCCTATAAATATTAACGGAAGTTAGAAAAGTAAGTATAAGTAAGAGACAAATAAAATTTAAATAACACTTAAAACTGAATTAATCACAACATCAAATAATACATCAACACACAAATTCTACCTTAACTCATGATAATTAGTAACTAGTTAAGAGAAACAATTAGGACAGAAAATGTAGCCACTGAAATGTCGAACCAACACCCGGCAATTGCGAGGTACAGGCGTTCTCTATATTTAGAAATAAAGCTTCTTTAAACCTTAATTCTTCTTCCTTATTATTTGTTTTATTCAGACTGAGAGGGCAAACTGCCCTGAGCACCATGCCCTGAACGATCTATTGTGCTATCACAATATTATGAAGATGAATGGAATGAATGTCTACTCTACAGTGTTATGTATGACATGTTATACGTTTAATCCCATGAGTCCCAAACCGACTTTTTGGGTTTGACCCTTGGCCGCGATGAGGGATCACAACACTCCCGTTTGTCTCTTCTGCCCCTTATTATTGTTCACACTGAGTAAAAGGCAACAACTCCACTCGATCCCGGTACCACATATTTTTAACAACTTTGCATTGTTACCCAAACTATTTTTCCTAACATGACATGAACGGTGTTATGAAATGAATAAAATTAAAGGTCTTGAATAGAGGGAAGGGGGAATGGAGAGTGTTGATAGGATGAAATTCGGGAAACGGGAGAACATTGATAAAAACCCGAAAAATCCTGAAATGGTCAACCACCAATACAATTTTGCAACCGCCAGAATTTGAACCTGGGATCCCAGTAGGGGCAGCTACATGTCTGCCGAGGCAGCTCTTATTTTCTTTAATATAATAAATTATGTTTTATGAAAATATGGAGAAGTAAATGTACTACTCGAAATTGGTTATGATCGATATTTAATTAATTAGTCGGTTGACGAATCAGAATAATTATAATCACTATATATATGCATTTAATCCATTTAGTACTGCGTTAATAGGCTTACGTTTCTGTTGTAGAGTTACATGCTACGCAGCATTAATATTATGGTATTAAACTATGCGGAATATAGAAGATGAAAATTGATTTTGCAGAAATTTTATGGTTAACAGATTACTCTCGTAATTTTATATTCTGCCTTAAAATCAGAAATTATTTTTTTACAAATACCATATAAGTTTTCTACATTAGGAACAACACGAGTAATTGTTTACACAATCTGTACCCTATGCCTAAACCACCGAAAAACTCTACATTCACATGTTTTGCTATTATAAATTCTGCACACTCGTGTACCAAATTATTTACTAACTCGTATTCAAAATTTATCGCCTGATCACTTAGGCACATGATACTACCTTACAACACAGGACATGATTATATTCAATCACAATATCTATGACTAGAGCATATAAATTAGTTCCCACTTATGTCCGTGACTGACAAATCTCTGTCATTATTTAAATCTAAATTAACTGATGTTTAAGCTCCACATAATTAAAATAATACTTGCGTGACAAATACATTCAGTATTTTGTGAATATCAATAAATATTCATCTAGGAATATTTTTTTTATTTCATTTTATGTTATTCCATGTTTTGTTAATGTTAGCTAATATTAGACATCAATCACATTGCGTATTGTTTAGTCTATATTTTAATAACATTTTAAAATCGTAATAAGTATATAGAATTATGTATTAATTTATTAGTCGCCGGTTGAGTGAAAGAGAAGGCTTTATGGCTTTAACTTCTGCCAGCTTCAATAAAGCATAATAATAATAATAATAATAATAATAATAATAGTAAGAATAATAATAATAATGCTATATTTTACCTGACAGAGTTAAGACCATAAGGCATTGTCGACCACTCAAATAGGTTTGATAAAAATAAAAAGAATTACTCTTACATTTTAATTACAATAGGCAATATCTACAATTCAGTAATTATTTACAATATAATTTCATTTGTTCTAGATTTAACAAATGTAATATAAAATGTACGAAATATAAAAATGAGAAAAAAATATTCTTAATGACATATGGTAATTGTTAAAGAGTTATTTTTTTCCGTAGAACTAGATTTAATTGTTTAAGGTAAGACGGTAGGCAAAAATTAAAAAAAAAATGTTTTTTTCATAATTAAGTAGTCTGTTCTTTTCTGAACATTTCTATATATGATTTTTTACTGAACGTCAATTATAAGTGCGCCATTTTTTTAAGCTGGCAGCTGTCAGCCAGTAATACCATTATACTTTAAACCGGTAGGCCAAAATTTGAAAAATAAATCAATTTTTGTTTTTGGTTTTCATAATTAAGTAGTCTCTAATTTTATGAACATTTATGTAAACGATTTTTTACTGAACGCTAATTATAAGTGCGTTAATTATTTTCTTAAAAAATGACAGCTGTCAGCCTGCAATACCATTATAATTTAAACCTTGATTTCATGAAAATGAAAATTTTCGAGCATTTGCCCCATTATCTCAGGAACTATTGGAGATATTTATATGAATTTTTTACAGACAGTAAACCTATTTATACTAAAACTGTGGAACCATAATCGTGATGTTCTTTTGTATAGATCCTCACTTATGATTTTTTAAAACTATATTTTAATGAAAAAAAAGAGACTAGTGGCAAAAAAATTAAATAGAACATGAATATCTAGATACACCTTTGACTGAGGTTCAGTGGTCTTTACAAGCATCATTTAATACGCTGCAAAAATGTCATTACAATCCATCTATTAGTTCCTAAGAAAACGGGTCTCCAATTCCCATGTTTTAACATTGATGGAATAAGGCATACCGTCTCACCTTAAGCGTGACTTAAAATTGTGAAGTGTCCGGCAACCCATGGTATCTTGAGGGAGGGAATTACAGAAGCTGGCAGAAGCTATGTGAAAGAAGTAGAAAAAGAGAAAGTGCTGTGGAGATGGATCGATAAATGACATATCTTGTGACCTTGGTTATTGTGGAATGAAGATAACTTCTCAAATGAGGCGATCAGAGGACAAGGGGTACAAGTGACAGTTTTTTAAAAAAATAGTTGAGAGCAGAAATTGTTAGCTAATATGGCAAACTGTTTAGTGCTCAAGAAGTATATGTGTGAGTTTGAGAGGATCTGACATATAGTGGAGTCTCAGAAAATCACTCTTCTACTTGGAGGTGAAGGGGTAGTATGTAGTTGTACTTCTTAGCTTCCAACAGCTAGGAGGACCCATGTTTAGAGCGTTTTATTCTTTTAATGTTTCCAAAAAGTTTACGCGAAGATTATTATTGTATTATTAGTGTTTAATATAGTGCTGGTGATTATTCAAGGTTTACTTATTTATCAAATATTATTATGTCTGAATCAGAACCTGATGAACATGAGCACGAACGTAACCTCAGCCATGACGGCAAGTACAATATTTCAACTACTTTATCTATATTTTCACAATTGTATATTAAAATAATACTTTTTAGTCATATATTTTCAGATAATTGCAAATTATTTAATAATCTAAAGATTTATTACGGTTTAGATCTCCAGGATTTGCACCTAATAATGTTTATAATAATGGTATGTTTTTTTAAATATGAAGTTTGATCATTAGTCACGTTTTTGTTTTCTTGACTGATTCCAAAGAAGGTGGCATTCAAGAACCTGGCATTACAGGACCTATAGAAGGAGAAGATGCTCCAATATTACACGTTGGCGGAAAGAGGATTAGTAAACTAGAAAATTGGGTAAAAAATAAAGAAAAAAGTGGAACGAATGAAGGCAAACAATATACAGACAGGAAGGGAAATATTAATGTGAAGAGGCGGATATGAGAATGTGTCCATGAATGCAGGTTTAAGTGCAATGAGCTTTAAGACTGATTTTGTCAATTAATCCTGTCATAATATGTAACGTTTTGGACAAATATGTATTTCCAGTCATAATCAAATCTTCGGTATGAATATACTTTTCCTGGATTATTTATTTATAGACTATGAAAAAGCTTTAGATATGGTAAATAGAAATAAATTATGGGATATAATGACAAATAAAGGTATTCCACAACATTTGATTATGGCTATACAAAATGTATATGTAAGTAATAAAATTGTAATAGACAGGGGTTTCAAATCTAAACATCAAAAAATGGTAACAATAAATCGTGGGGTCAGACAACGGGTGTCCTTTATCACCTTCTCTTTTTAATTTATATATAGATGAAGTTATGTTAAAGTGGCAGATTAATTTAAATAAACATTTTAAAATAAATACAAAACTATTGGATACAATATTATTTGCTGATGATCAAGTAGTGATTTCCAGTTCAGAAGATGATCTACAAAGAGCTGTTTTTAATTTGGAAAAATAAGTGCCTATTACAATTTAATAATTTCAAAGAATAAAACTAAAATTTTAGCAATTTAAGGACATGATACCTCAAGAGCAAAAATAGTAATTGATAATAAAATTTTAGAGCAGGTGAACAGTTTTAAATATCTAGGTTTCAATTTATCATACGTTAAAATTGAAGATATTAATGACAAAATAAATAAATTTAATCTAATGTGTGGCACTATTAAAAGAACCCTTAAAAACACAAGAAAGAAGAAACAATTAAATTTTATAAAATAATGGCTGTCCCTGTATTGATGTATGGATCAGAATGTTGGACGATCACAAAAAGACAAGAACAAAGATTGGAAGCAGCTGAGATGCGATTTTTAAGAAATATAGCGGGATATACTCTGCTGGATCAGAAATGAAATGAAGATATATAAGAAAAAAACTAAATATTTTCGAAGTTACAGACCGAATAATTAATTATAGGAACGACTGGAAAGAACGTATTGATAGAATGCCAGAAGGAAGATTTCCAAAATGATTGCTAAAATATAAACCGTGCGGAAGGAGAAATGTTGGTCGCCCACACAGAAGATGGTCTGAACAATTTTAACAATTCTAGTTTTCATGAAACGGGAACGAACCAAGAGGCTTAATCCCTGGATGATGATGATGATGATGGATAATTTATTTCGAATTATTGCTTGGAGAACATGGGGTACAAGTAACTCTTAATGCAAAAAAAAGTTACAGTTTGGTCTAATGTTTATATTGAATCTGTTCTTTTTTCCGGATACGTGGACTCATACACAAGGAACACAAGCACAATTTATGAGATTTGCCAGATATTCCTGGAATTTTATATTCTCATTGCTCTTTAAACACTAGTTTCTCCAAACTAATGCCTTATCACTTGTTCCCATTCTGAGGCTTGATAATAGGTGAAAGGAAGTGCAATATACATCTACCATTAAGTCAGAACAAAGAGATATTATTAAAGTTTTCGGTAATATGAACATAACGGCGCACGTTGAAAATGAAACAACGCAATCATTATGAACACGATGTAGTCACTACTACAAGTCGTAGTTTAGGTTATTAATATAACGTCAGAATAATCGAAGTGTGGCAACACAAGGTTCTGCACAGGGTTTTTCTTTAATGGAACTGGGAGAAATATCTCTAAACGCCTTATAGTATAATGTAATATGGAGAAAGTATTTTAACAGATGTATTTCACTTGAATTTGCCAGGTTAAATTTACGTCTAGATATAGTCCATGATCTATTACTGAAGAAGAATAAGGGATAAATATATTATTTATGTTCATGTTTGGATGTGTAGATATGTCAAAGTTTCTCAGCAGTTTTTGTTATCACATTAGAATGACTTGAGATATTTTAGGATTCAGATTTAGACAAAAACTTGAAGATCAGTTAAAGATAGACACGAGTTCTTCATTCATTTTCGTCAAGCTGTTACAGAGGGAAACTGGAGGTGAGTGCAAGTAAATTTGGAGATCGTCAGCATAGAGGGAATAACGACAGTGCTTTAGTACAATAGGTAAGCCATTGATGTAGATTGAGAAAATAAAATATCCGAGAAACTGCCCCGTGGGATTCCGCCTGCACGTTGCGCTAAGACGAGGACCAGAATTTAATGAAACGTATTCAAAATACTTTATAAATAATGACTGTTCCTGTATAGATGTATAGTCAGAATGTTGGATGATCACTAAAAGACAAGAACAAAGATAAGAATCAGCTGAGATCAGATTTTTAAGAAATATGGCAGGATACACTCTGCTGCATAAGAAAAGAAATAAATATATAAGATACGAACTAAATATTTTCAAACATATAGACCGAATAATTAAATGTAGGAACGCCTGCAAAGAACATTTTGGTAGAATGCCAGAAGAAAGATTAAAAAAATTATTGCTAAATTATAAACCGCACGGAAGTAGAAATGTTGGACGCCCACACAGAAGATGATATGAACAATTTTAACAATTCTAGACTCCATGAAATCGGAACGAGCCAACAGGCTTTATCCCAGGATGATGATGATGATCATGAGTTCAGAATACAGCGCTGTCAGCGATGTCTAGGTGCTTGAGCTTTGTCATAATTACCGTTATTATGTTAGAAATTAAAGCATGTATGACATTATATTCGTGTTAGTTGTAAGAGGAGAATTAACAGAAGAGAACAAACTGAATAGCTAATTATTAAGTTAACTCACAATTTCTCTCTCTACCTTTCTTTTCAAAGGTCATTTTACATGAACCATACGACTAGGCCCTCTGATTCACACAACAACGCACACTCCATTGACCACACAGTGATATGAAGTGCCTCCCTGGATGAATTATCAGCTCATTGCCAGGGCTATCTTCGGGACAACACGAACATTTATTACTATACATACAATTCACTCATTCATGCTTCCCAAACTTAGTGAATATGATATAGATAATTATGATGACCTGAAGATATTAAGAACTATTTGGGCTTTTAAATTTCCTCATATTTGTCTTATAGGTATGGAAGGCTTTAGTTATAATATATTCCTTGAAAACAATAAGTTATGTAACTTTTTTGGAATGTAGATAATTACAGAGGTAAATAATACTATTCAACGTTATGTGATTGCTGCTAATTTTTGCAGATAAGTCTAAATACCACAATAGACAATGAGATATACTTAAACATTAGTCAACTTAGCTCGAATTTCAAGTCTGAATAAAAATATCTCTGAGCAAAATTCAACCGAACTTAATCCATTCCAGTAATACCTTAGTTTGTTGTTAGATGTCACCTTGAAGCGATGTACTATACACATGTCCTCGCTGACATATGTAGGGAAATAAACGAATTTAATTTATTGTGGTTAAGAAACTTCCCGCTAAGGTAGCGTCGGCACAAAATTCTGTTAATCACCATAGCTCGCATTAGGAAATAGGCATGGCGTTCGTCTAGCGCTCGTCACATTTAAAACATCGTATTTACAGCGTAATTTCTCAGTATAGCTGTTTCTATTCTGACTTTTACTAGCTTATATATAAGTTAAGTAGAAACTAAGATTAACGTTATCTCTCCGCCTTGAGAGGGAAACTAGTCCCATAATTAAAATGACATCTATTAAAATGTACTTAGAAAAAATATACACTGCTCAAAACAATTAGAGGAACACTATGAAATATGGAAATATTGTTTCATTGGATAAAGGTACAAACATGAAATTAATAAACTACATTATATTTGTGGTTATTCATTTATGTATTTATTGCACATGTCAGTAAAAACAAATGAATAACGCTGACAATTAACTTTTCAAATAATTCCGCTATGTAAGCAATTGAATCTTGTGCTTATTTTTCAAAGTTAAACACTCGTTATATGGAGTTAGTATCGTATATGGCCTCCACGACATTCGATGACAGTTTGGCACCTTCGTGGCATGCTCCCAATAAGATTCTGGATTTCCTCTTGCGGGATATTCTCCCATTCCTCCTTCAGAGCATCTCCAAGTTGCTGCAGAGTTTGTGGAGCTTGATGTCGGTTCCTGAACTTCCTGTCTAGAAGATCCCACAAGTTTTCAATAGGGTTGACGTCTGGGTTGACCGCTGGCCACTCCATTACCTCAATTTCATTCCTCCTCAGGAAATCCCTGGTGACAGCCGCAGAATGTGCCCTGGCATTATCCTGCATAAACAGAAATCCAGGAACTACTCCAATGGCAGCAGGTACTACATGCTCTTCCAGAACGTGCTCGATATACCGGACAGCATTCAGTCGCTGGGGAACAAGTACAAGGTCCCTACGATTGTTGTACATAACTCCGGCCCACACCATTATGGAACCTCCTCCGAATCTATCAATTTCCTGTACAGCCTCTGCAGAAAATCTTTCTCCTAGCCGTCCCCACACCCTCAATTGACCATCACAACGTGTAAGACGATGCCTGGATTCGTCCGAGAAGAGCACAGACTTCCATTGGTTCAGGTTCCAATCACCATGGTGTTCAGCATACGTACGTCTTGCTGCCTTATGCCGATTTTTTAAGCGTTGTTTTTTAACGGGCCTTTTTGGACGAATATTCTCTTTCCTTAATCTGTTCGTTATGGTTTGGTCTGAAACCCGGATTCCGGAAGCCATATGAAGGTCATTCTGCAGGCCTTTTGCAGTTTTTGTATGCTGTCGAAGAGCAGAAATAACAACGTATCTGTCATCCTGGGGGCTTGTTTTAAATTTACGGCCCTGGCCACGTCTTCTACAATACTGACCTGTCTCTCTGTGCCTGTTGCGTAATCTGGACACCACGGAAGGAGAAACCCCAAGCTCTCTAGCCACTTGTCGCAGAGATTGACCTTGTCGTAAAAGATGTAGAGCATGATACACTTCAAACTCATTTAAATGCCTCATTTTGTCAGAGACTTCAATAAACAAGGCAATAATCAACATTCGTCACTATAGCAACATCAGGAAGGTTACCAATTAGAAGTGGCCAGTGCCTTCCAAAGTAAAAAAATCTCTATATTTGTTATTTGAGGTAATTTCTCTGTATTTAGGCCATGGATCTTTAAAATGTGTATCCAATGATAAAATTAATAATTTAGTTTACATATTGTCCAACTTTCAGCATCACAGCTTTAAAAAACAATTACTTATTCAATTTATTACAAGTGTTCCTCTAATTGTTTTGAGCAATGTATATATTAAATATGAAGTGGAGACATTGGTTTCAAATAAATTTGCAGATTAGTTAACAACCTTGAAATATATGGGAAAAGAAAGTGGATATATGGGAAAAGAATATGGACGTTAAATCGACGGCCAACAACTATAACTTGCAAGTTCTCATTGTACTAGTCGCGTATAGGCAATAAATACGCCATTAGCAGAAGAAGGGGAAAATACCATATATAAAATAAAGACAGTAAAAACTTTGCTTACTTACAACAAAGTTTTATTGCAGTCCTTCGAAAATATCTGAACAAGGTCAACTGAAGGTTTGCAAGAACATTTTCAAAGAGCTGCCTGCATTATTACCACAAACCTGTCAAACTATATAGCTATACAACAAGAAAGGAAGGCCAACCTGCCAGGGAAAATGTAACATCTCTGTACCGAAACTGTGTGAAAGTTCAGAACGTTTCAAATTCTAGAGATGACTCAATTGGGCCAATCAGGGAATATACGTTAACTGATTATAACACTCAAATGATTATTTGTAACAAAATCACGGCCCTAAGACACTTAGGCAAAAGCCTTGTAGATAATCTAAAACGAAAATTTACTCATAATTAACATTCCAGCGATAGAAGGTATAACAAATATCTTTCTCCGTCTAGAGATAACCGGAGTAACAATTAATAAACATCAGTCGTTTCCTTGTGATCGCCGGAGTACTATTGATACTAGTTTGATCGTCCCCAGTAAATGGGAAAATTATATCGTTATTTCCGCCATATATATTTGTGAAGGTACTATGAATTTGGGAGAATAGATCTCCAATTGAATACACGTGTGTACAGTTTTATACGGTCATTAAGAGTAGGGACCGCGATAATTAAAAGAGGATCCTAAATCACGTCGTATTTACGTACACTATTTAACTCATGCCCCAAATGGGTGTCAATGACCAATCACATTTCACTGACTTATTATTTACAACCAATCACAGTCGTGTTTCGTCTCAAATGTATCAAACAAAGTTTATCATATTAAAAAGAAAACCTCCTTTTTAACATTCTGAATAGGTCAAAGCACTATTTACTGGCTGACCCCATAAGAAATACGGCTTCCAGATTGTATATATAGTGCGTGCGTGAGATAATATAAAAACATTTGTAACAATTGATTATACCACAAAAAAGAAAGAAACCACTGCTTGCACTTTCTTAAACGAATTATTTTCCAGGAAATGACGTTGCAGAAAATACAATTGACATATTTACATCGTAGGATATCAGAAATTAATTAATATCTTTTAGAGTAATAGTAGTACTTAAATGTTCTAGAGCTCTTGATTTCTCATCATTCGCTTGTTAATACCAATAATGTCGGTTATAAATGTCTCCACTAGGGTGCATTCTTACAACATTGAGATCTTTTGGCAATAAATAATATTATGATCTGGTAGCAGTGATGAACAAAAGAAGCAAATGAAACGTACCAATCGTTTCTTATTTGTTTTCAAACATCGCCGTTTACGTTAAATATATAAATATTTTAAAATTACCATAGTTAAATAATGATTTGTGGGCAAACAGCTTAATTTTATTCGTTAAATAGTCCTAACAATGCCTCTCTTGATTTCCAAATTCTCTAGATAAATTCACTCCTCACTTCGTGAGTCATAAACTTATCGATAATTTGGAAATCGCTCGTGGCATTACTTATAATAAAGTGTGAATAAAGTAAAAGTGTACGAAAGTCTTAAGGGCGATATTTAGAATTCATTTCTTTCTGCATAATAAGAAAATAATTTAAATGTTTTTATCAATTTCAATTATTGATGTGAAATAAATTTTTGATAAAAAAAACGCATACATTTCAAGTTATTATTATCATCAAAGTAGTTGTCAACTAGTTAATCGTGATTCTCTCCTGAAAACCATGCTGTACCGAACTGAAATCGTAAATGCCATACTCCGAGGTACGGAGTGTATTGAACTGCACGAACAGATCAAATAAATAGACACTTGTGAAAGCAAAAATAACGTCGTGTGATTTAATCTCACTGGAATCACTACAACGCGGATGACAACACTACATCGCTAAGGGAAGTTAGACCACAACATAACCTCGGCAGAAAAGCATACAAGACCATAGCTGGAGGTGAACAGCACATCAACAAATTAAAGGCGCAAAGAAGACAACACAGCGAAGGAGTATGCAGACTCAATAAGTAAAAAGTCAAGAAAGGTACTGTAAAATAATGTTTCTATATTTCAAGGCAGTGCAAATAAAATTAATAAATAAATAAAATTACTTAACAGAAGAAAATAGATTTAAAATTTCGAATATTCAAATTTAGGAAAAGAACTTTCATAAAATTCACTACGTATCCAGAATCCATTGAACCATCCATAATAATTCTGCCCGAGGGCAGGTCTTTCACTGCATTTTCGTGCTATGGTTTGCAGCTTTACTAGGGAATTACAGGTGTGGTAGCATCCCGTTGCTTTCCACACCGGTGAACGATGGTGATGATAATGATACGGATGATGATGATAATGGCCGGATGATTTTCGGGGACCTTTGGGCCCTAAGCTTCCTGACATTTGTCTTACAGGCGAGGAAAAATCACGAAAAAACCTCACCCAGGGGCCTGTCCCGACCGGGAATCGAACCCGGGCCCTGTGAGTGACAAGGCAGCACGCTATCTCGAGACCACAGCGGTGGACATATCCAGACTATTAACAGAATATTTCAGTAATAAAATAAAATGTAGGTCTACTTTGTTTGTAAAATTGTATTATTAGCTGTAGAAACATAGGATAAAATGTAACAGTATAGATAGGCCTAACTTATATAAAAATGTAAATATTGGTAATGTAGGCTCAAATTAGGGGGAACCTGAGCATAGTACAGTTCCGTCTATAGACATAAATTCAATCATAAACGCGGTACAGGCAATTAATAACAAAATCGAATAGACTACGAAAGAAGAAAGTAAACAGATAAGAGAAGCAGTTGATAATACAAGAAAAATTCTAAACAATAAAATAGAGAAATAATATGAGGCACTAAGAGAAGAAATCAGAATAACAGGTTGACTATGTGAAGAAAAAAATATAATAATAAAATAGTTATGTCAGTACTATCAAGTGCCTTCAGTGGTGAAATACTAGAAAGTTTAACTAGACTAAGGGAACAATTCGTAGAAAATATGGAAGGATATTCTAACCAAATAGATAATAAAGTAGAGGGGTTAGAAAATCAGTTATGCCCTGTCAACACAGACGTGACTAACATTATACAAGTCAGAATGCAATTCAGTTGATGGTTTCGTCAGTACTGCAAGGAGCAGATAAGAACATATCTGACGTAAAATAAGTTACAGAACTGAAATTTAATTGATGGACAGGTGGAGGTAAACAAACAATTTATTGGAATTAGCCAACATATAGATTTACTGCTTCACAAGTAGAAGTGAGTAATAAATTAGAGAAAATTATAGAGAAATATAACGCGACGTGATATCGCGAAATCTCATGTCCAACTGAATTGAATCCGGCAAATATATTAAAAATAGTAATAATTTTGCGCAAACTGTAGGTACTAAAATGGCAGAAGAAATGCAACTCAGTAAGGTAATTTAGCTATTCCATTTTGAAAATGGCTATTCGCGTAAGGGATGCAATAGACAAAATGGGATGTAGGCCTATCCAGAAAAAAAAAAGCGTTGGATATCCCAATGCCGATCTTTGATAAAAAAACACGGGAATAACCCTATACAATTTCCACATGATATCGACGTATAAATACTTGAAATTTAAAAAATCCCCTCCGAACAAATGTCTCAAAAATAATTGTGAGACTGCTGGTTACATATAACTATTGGATTGCACGTCGTACGAGGTGTTTAAAAGACTTTTCAATAATAAATTATTTAGTATTGAAAAGCAGAACCAAATCAGACAAGACATTAGCAGCGAGGTATATTAACGCAGTGCAGGAAAGTCATATGGAACATATGTTCTCTCTCTCGCAAAAAATGCCCTGCCATTAGTAACCGCGAGGTTCTTCAAATAATCGTAAATCATTTTCCGAGGTCAGCACGCACAAGCCTATTAGTAGCGAGGCTACTGAACATGCGGTAGACCAGTTACTATAAATATTACAGATGTTAGAACCAATATATAACCGCGAGATTGTTTTCAATCGTGTAAATGATACGAGTAGATTTCAAAACGACAGGCGTGGTGGAATCCAAGAAGGCTTTAGCCCCAGAAAGAGCTCCTACGAAGCGATAGTGAGGCACAGTTTACCGCATAAGACAGCCAAAATCACCAAACTCGAAGACGCAAGTAAGCGAATTATGAGTCAGCGGGAACAGGGGTTGGCCATTTAGAATGAACAATAGCAGGCAGCAACAAGACATGACACAAGAGAGACAGGATGTATGTAGGATCACGAGAGGAGATAGGTAAATATATTTTATGGCCGTTTCGACGAAGACAGATATATCCACCAATTCATATAATCGCCCTAGTTGGAATGAGAGAGGATATAGTTTCAGGTGGTCGGGCGATAGATATCATGGGTTCACGAATTGATCCGAAGGGCAACACTTTGTTCCACAAGGAGATGCATTTCATGAAGGTGGAAATCGTGGGGAAAATCAAAGCTGCGCACCAAAATGGAGAGCATTCAAACGAAGAAACTTCCTAATGTATTATGTAACGGTTAATAATACGCGGAACGCTAATTACTCGAGCGACTATACACGCTCGGAGATGTATGCACAGTAACCCATTTGCCTGGCGTACTATTGTCAAAAAAATATATAAATAAATATACATATATATGCAAACTTAATATGGTATGATAAGAAAAATAAATGCCTGGACGGGATTCGAACCCAGATCTCTGAGTCTGTAACTAAGCGTGATATCCCATACACTACCAGGCGAATCCAATTCAAACACTTATTTTTCTTATATATGTATTATATTATAATACATATATAATAAAAATAAATGTTTATATTATAATACATATATAAGAAAAATAAGTGTTTATATAAGAAAAATAAGTGTTTGAATTGGATTCGCCTGGTAGTGTAATGGATATCACGCTGAGGTACAGACTCAGAGATCCGGGTTCGAATCCCGTTCAGGCATTTATTTTTCTTATCATACCATATATATATACATGACATAAGAAAAATAAATGCATGGACGGGTTTTGAATGAACCCGGACCTCTGGATTGGTACGCCAGCGTGCTATCCATTACACGGGCAAATCTAGCACAAATATTTATTTTTCTTACACATAAATATTCTCTTATTATTACGAGATGTAGCGGGAACTCGGTCTCCACTGCCATCTGGTAGCTACTATTTGTATTGTATTGTAAGCCTATGATTTCCCTTTACAGAGATTTAGGCGCTCTCCCCCTACAGGGAAGCATTCGAACCATACACATTTAGTTACACTTGTTTTCGTATAGATGTCATTTTGAGTATAGATGTCAGCGTTCCGCCTCATACTGACATCTATGAAACCAAGGTAGTACTAGGAAGGGAAAATTCGGTAAATTTTGCTTAGAGGCCTTTTCATTGAGGCTTAAGGATTTTTTACGAGCCTGAAAATCTTCAGACTCGGGACCCACGGCTTAAAGTCCCTCCCGGAGGACTTGCTCCTTGGATTTTTCCGTCCTAAAAAATCCATCGACCCCGGCCCGGGTTTGAACCCGCGACCCTTGGGACCAGAGGCAAGGAGCATAACCACTAGTCCACCGCAGCCGACAGCTACTATAACAAGTAAACAAATTAAATATAATATTTTTACTTTATAGCAGTAATGCTTTATCGATGTTATTATTTTTTTAACATCGAGCAATTCAAGCTTAATATGACAATAAGAAAAATAAATGCCTGGACGAGATTTGCACTCTGGATTGATACTCCAGTGCGCTATCCATTTCACTACCGGCCAAAGCTAGTACAAATATTTATTTTTCTTTTATATAAATTTTTATTATCATTACGAGATGTAGCGGGAACTCGGTCTCCACTACTATCTGATAGTTACTATAACAAGTAAGCAAATTAGTATACATATATATCCATCCATAGTAATTCTGCCCTAAGCAGGTCCTTCACTGCAATCATAGCATTTTCATGCTATGCTTGCAGCTTTACTAAGGAATTGTAGGTGTAGTAGCTCCCCATTCCTTTCCACACCGGTGAAGAATGATGATGATGACCATATGATTTCGGGGACCGTTTGGGCCTTAAATGTTTCCTGACATTTGTCTTACAGGTGAGGAAAAACCCCGATAAAAACCTCACCCAGAAAAACTGACCCGATCGGGGATCGAACCCGGCCCCGCTTTGTGACAAGGCAGCACCCTACCTCGAGACCACAGTGGTGGACAATATATATTTATATATATATATATATATATATAAGGTATCAAACAAAACAATGTAACAATGTAACACTAACGAATGATTGTGTCGAAATAATTGTGAAAAGTGATATTTCACAGGTTTTTGAATCGCACGTTCGCGATGAGTACAACATCTAGTGTGATTAAAACCCTAGTCGCATTTAGTAACCAAACGCCAGCGCGGTCAGAAAATCTGTTCAAAATTGTATGTATAAAATATATATATATATATATATATATATATATATATATATATATAAATATATATAATGTCAGAATTTGATTGGACCCGACGCTATCAAATTAATATAACAATTGTGTTTAAGTGAAAGAAAATTACATCACAGTGACTATTTAACTCATGCCCCAAATGGGAGTCAATGACCAATTACATTTCAATGATTTCTGTTTTACAACCAATCACAGTCGTGTTTCACCAAATATTTATCAATGTTAAATTTACCATATTAAAGAAAGCTCCTCCTATTTAATATTCCGAACAGATCTGACCATTATTTTGCAGTGACTGACTCTATAAGAAATACGGCTACCAGATTGTATGTACAGTATATTGCGTGGATGTCATCACATAGCGTTTGCAGGAGTTAATATAAAAACATTTGTAGCAATTGATTAAACCACAAAAAAGAAAAGAAACCACTGTTTGCACTTTCTTAAATGTATTTTTTCCCAGGTAATAATCCCGAAAAATATAATTGTCATATTTACATCATACGACATCAGAAAAGAATTAACATACAGTTTGATGTGTTTCATTTTTTCTCCACTAGAGAGCATTCTTACAATATTGCGTTCCTTTGACAATAAATAGTATGATCTGATTGCAGTGATAAACAAAAGAAGCAGATGAAGCGTACCAATCGTTTCTCATTTGTTTTTAATAATCGCCGTTTACATTAAATATATACATATTTTAAAATAACTATAGTTAAATAATAATTTGTGAGTAAACAGCTTAATTGTATTCGTTAATAGTCCCAACAAATGCCACTCTTGATTTCCAAATTCTCTAGATAAATTCACTCCTGATTTCGTGAGTCGTGAATTTATCGATAATTTGGAAATCTCTCGTGGCATTACTTATGAAAATCAAATTCGTGTCCCTCAAGCGAACGACAAAATACGCAATTAACAAACAAAATAAAAATAATATAAATAATCCCATATCAAATATGAAATGTTGAAAGTGTTATATTTAGACCTATTCATAAAAAAATGGAAAACAGTCTTCACTGGTCTCAATTTTGATAATGGTTACGTATTATCCGAAATGCGTTAACTTGTTTTTAACTGTTTTGGTGAATTGAGTGTTTTTAACTTAATAATGTTTATCACCAAGAAGATCCATTATTTTAATGTTTTAATGTTATTATTGTTTGGAATATTTCAGAATATTTGTGTAAGTCATTGTGAGCAGTTGTCGAAATAAAACATTCAATTTCAATTTGCATCGAAATTAATATAATATTCATAAATAAATTTATTTACTGTTACGTTTTTAGTGTAGCATCTACCAAATTGTAATCTATATTTTGCGTGGATACATTTCCTAGATATTTCCGAGAAACATATCCGAAAGTAATTTTCATCGCCGTCATTTGATGCAAATTGTCGTTAATATCAGATAGGTTGATTCAGGATACATGCAACTGACGTAAAAACGCAACTGGCAACGGATAAAAACTACTACAATTACACCTATACATATTCTATGCAAATGAACAAACACATGCACATAGAATCGATTCTAATTTATCCTTATCCTTAATTGATGCAAACATTTGTTTTCACAATTTGCAATTTAAATGAAATTTTTATCATGAGAAATTTTACTCATTTATAATTTTTAAAAACATTACATAGTAGTGGGGCGCTAGACATATTAACGTAGGAAATAGATAAATCACCCTCGGATATCGTCGCTCTACAGGAAGTTAAAAGGCCAGGAGAAGGTAGCCAAGAATAACGAAGCTTTGCATTAGACACTGGTGTTGCAGCGAAATCTGAATTCGGAATGGGTTTTTTAGTCCAATGGAGGACCACCATCCGCTACCCGAGATATTAAGTTTGTAAGCGATAGGATATTGTACTTAATTCTATAGGGTAAATGGCATGATCTTGTAGTCGTAATTGTACATAGTCCCACAGAAGATAAGAAAGATATCAAGGATGAGTTATGATGAATTAGAATGCATATTGATAGTCTTTCACGATATCATACGGAAAATGTCCTAGGAGATTTTTAATACAAAAGTGGCGAAGGAAGATATTTTCAGGCCAATGGGCATATTAAGTCCTCATAAAGATAGTAAAGGCAATGCGGTTAGAATAGTCACCTTTGCCACATCAAAATATCTTATTATGAAGAGCAAAACATTCCACCATAAGGATATTCATAAATATACCAGGATTTCTCCAGACGGCGAAATTCGGAACCACATAGATAATATATTAGTGGACAAACGCTAGCACAGCAGCATCATCGATGTTAGATCAGTTAGAGGAACAGACTGCAATTCGGATCATTATAAAATTCTTCCATGTAGGGGGAGAGCGCCTAAATCTCTGTTAAGGGAAAAGATGGGCTTACAAGTACAAGTAAATAATGACTATAACTCATGCCCCAAATGGGAGTCAATGACGAATCACGTTTCAATGAATTTTCTTTTACAGCCAATGACAGTCGTTTTTACCTCCCTATTTAACGAGTTTACCAAAGTAAAGGAAGCTCTCTCTTTATAATATTCTGAACAGTTCAGAGCATTGTTTTGCAGTGACATTATTCTCCAACAAATACGCTGAATATATGAAATAATGAACATATTTCTTTGATAATTGCGTGTTCAATAATTGTGTTTTTAAGTAATAATTTTACTGAGCTGTTTCCTAAAAAAATATTTAATAACCAATAATGTTGGATATAATACCGTACACAGTTTGATGTGTTTCATTTTTTCTTCCACTAAGGTGAATTTTTACAATATTGCGATCCTAATTAGCAATAAGTAATATAATCAAATTGCAGGGGATGAACAAATGAAACATAACCAAACAGCTCTTATTTGTTTTCAAACATCACGGTTTACATTAAATACATAAATATTTTTAAAATAACTATATTTAAATAATTATTTGTGAGTAAAGAGCTTAATTTTATTCGTTAAATAGTCCTAACAAATGCCACTCTAGATTTCCAAATGCTCTAGATGAATTCGCTAGTCACGTATATCACTAATTTGGAAATCACTCGTGTCATTACTTACGATAATTATCTGGCCAGGGTGAATATAAGAGAACGGTTATGGCTTATGAGAGGAACAAACACTAAAGATAATTCTGTAATTTTTTTCATTAAAAAACTTGACAAATGATGAACTGCGGTAAGAATACCAAGTCAAAATTGATAACAGATTTGAAATACTGGAATTTTTAGGTGAGAATGTGATAATCAAAGAAGAAACTGATATAAATAAAGAATAGGAGGCTATTCTATTCTATAGTAATTCTGCCAAATAGCAAGCATTTCACTGCAATCATAGCATTATCATGCTATGCTTTGCAGCTTTACTGATGAATTATAGATGTGGCAGCTTCCCGTTGATTTCCACACCGGTGATGGATGATGATGATAATGATAGGACTGATTATGATTGCCGGATGATTTTCGGGGACGGTTGGGCCCTAAGCTTCCTGGCATTTCTCTTAAAGTTGAGGAAAAAACCCGAAAAAACCTCACATGGGAGCCTGTCCCGACCGGGAATCGAACCCGGGCCCGCTGCGTGACAAGGCAGCATGCTACTACGAGACCACAGCGGTGGACTGGGAGGGTATGAAATATACTAGTAAATTGTCAGCATTAAAAAGCATAGATCATTTTAAATGTGGCAAAACAAGTCATGGTTTAACGATGAATGTGCCGACGTTGAGAAGAAAAAGAAAACAGCAAATACTAATTAGTTGCATGATGAAAATTAAGTAACTTTAGAACAATTGAGTAGGTTTAGCCGGGAAACCACTAAGTTATTAAATACTAAAAAGGGAATATTTGAGAAGGGAAAATAATTATCTTGAGATTAATTTAAAAAAAAACAGGAACATCAGAGAATTATATCAGGGAATTAGAATAGAGAAGAACGTTTTTCAGGATAGAACAAATTTAATTAGGAACAAAATTGGGAGATATTATTACAGATTCGAGGATTATATTAAATAGGTGGAAAAATTAATGTATCAGCTATTAAATGTATATGCAGAACATGATATTGAAGAGGATGATTTACATACACAGAAAATGTTAGTAACAGAATCAAGTACATTAGGGGTTGAAATAGCGATAGAAATATAGAAGATATATAAAGCATAAGGTTCAGATGGGATCGCAGCACGACTGTTTAAATCAGGGACAGAAAAACTGATAATCAAGATATATTGGTTGCTTTGTATGATTTGGGAATAAGAGGCTCTTCCAAATGAATGGAAAGAATCGATTATCCTACCGATCTACAAAAGGAGTTAAAATTGATTACAACACCTGCAGGGACATCTCATTGCTGTCTACTTCTTACAAAATTCAAACAAATATATTGGTAAGCAGACTCACTCCCTATATTGATGACATAATAAGATTTGAATCTGACATAATAAGATTTGAATTTGAAGACAATATGGATTTAGAAGAAACATTTTTCAATATATCATATTTTTTTATATAAGACAGATTTTAGAAATGAAATGGGAATATAATTGACATAATGGCTCTGTGTATCAACTATACGTAGACTTAAAAAAAAGCACACTATTCAGTTAAGAGGTGGAAATTAGATAGTATCCTACTGGTGTGGGAATTCCTAAAAAAACTTAGTTAGACTCATTCGAATGTGTTTAAATGGTTAAAAGAGTAGGGCGCGTGTAGGCAAATAATTTTCGGATACTTATGAAATTCGCAATGGGTTAAAGCAAGGATGTGCACTATCTCCTTATCTCTTCAACTATTCATTTCCGTACTATAGCATGCCATTTAATCTTTTGAGGATGAAGAAGGCATAAAACTCGATTATATTAATAAGCTGTTAGTTCATGCTAATGATGAATATTATTAGGCGATAGCCAGGAGATAATTTGGGCCAACACGCACACTCTATTAAATAACACGAAGAAATTGGGATTGGAAGTAATTACTAGTAAATTGTATCTATGTTCATACATATAAATATGTAATGAAAATGGACATTTAATGACAAATAGATTAATTTTGAGAAAGTGGCTGACTTCAAATACCTGGGAACAATAATAACAAATTTGAATGAGATGCATTTAGAAATTAAACATAGAATCAATTCTGGAAGTGTATTTTATTATGTACTAGCTAATACCCGGCGTGCGCTGCTACTCATAAATAAATGCTAATATGTTTTTACCACCAGCCGTGCACTGTTCGGGAATCTGCTTATCCTAATATTCTTGACATCAATGAAAGACAAAAATGGTTATTGTGAGTTATACGTAGAAGATAAACATATGCTGTCGCGGACTTTTTTGTAGAGGTTTTTGAGATGTTCAATCCTGCGTACATTAATTTGGTGTATTTGGTATGGTTTAGGCAGCGTAAGCCATTTAAGCGTCAAAATAGAAACTTAATTTCACGTTTTTCACTACAAAAGGGTAATTTTTAGGGATCAAGATGTTTATTATTTCAACTCCCTTATAGCCTATGTTCATCCCTGGAATCTCCTGAACATTTTTCAAAAAGCCCCATCTGAATCAGATGAAGAGTATGGCAGAGAACGCTTGTCCGGGAATCGACTTATCCCGATCTTCTTGGCATCGATGAAAAACAAAAATGGTTATTGTGAGTTATCCGTAAAAGATAAACATATGCTCTCGCAGACTTTTTTGTAGAGGTTTGTGAGATATTCAATTCTGTGTACATTAATTTGGTGTATTTGTTATGGTTTAGGCAGCGTAAGCCATTTAATCGTCAAAATAGGGACTTTATTTCACGTTTTTCACTACAAAGGGTGATTTTTAGGGGTGAAGGGGTTGAATATCACAACTCTCTTATAGCCTATGTTCATCCCGAGAATCTCCTGAACATTTTGCAAAAATAAAATCAAAATCGGATCAACGGTATGGCCGCGCATAGAATACGAACAAACAAACTTCTCTAGAAAAAAGTTAAACTGAAAAAAATTAAAACCGTTACATTATATGGATGCGAAACATGGACTCTTACTTTAAGGAAGGAGAAAAGTATTACAAGTATTTTAGAATAAAGTTCTTAGAATTTTTTTTTGGACCAAAGAGAGATGAACAGAGAGGCGAATGCATAATACAATGTAACAGTTAGCTACATGATCTTTATAGGAAACCATATATAATAAGAACATTTAAGTCTCGTTGACTACGATTAACAGGACATGTGGCACGAATGGGCAATTAAAGAGTGGCGTGGAAGTTTCTTATTGGAAAACCAGAAGCAAAACTCCCAGTTGGTAAACCAAGAATGAGGTGGGACAATAACATTAACGCTGGTTCGAGGGAAGTAGATTTTATAGGGAATGATTTGAAATAATTAGCTGAGGTAGGGATATGTGGAGAGCTTATATCCGTGCGGCCATGAACCTGCGGGTTAGATAGTGCCAGGGAGATGGTTAGTCATGCTTTTTAAGCCTTCCCATGTATTCAGAACAGCATACAAATTTCAAATCTAATTTCACTGGAAAATATCGAGGTTGATTTCGTAGAATCTAATCATTCTTCAATGTATTCTAATCTATTAATTTTATAAATGTATGCCATGAATCTCAATTGAGTGGTATCGTAGTACACTGTCCACCGCTATCGTGTCGAGGTAGCATGCTACGTGGTCGCGCAGCGGACACGGGTTCGATTTTCGGTCGGGACAGTCTTCTTGGGTGAGGTTTTTTCGGGGTTTTTCCTCACCTGTATGACAAATGTCAGGAAGCTTTGAAGCCCAAACGGTCCTCGAACATCATCTGGCCATGACCATCATCCCCCAGTGTGGAAAGCAATTGGAAGATACCACACCTATAATCCCCTAGTAGAGCTGTAAAGCATAGCATGAAAATGCTATGATTGCAGTGAAGGACCTGCCCTAAGGTACAACACTATAGAATGGAACAGTACGCTGTTCAACATTACTTGTTTGGGACAGTTATGATCCGGTTACGAATGTATAGGCTTATGTACATTGGCCTCGGTGGTTTAGTGGTTATATTATTTTCTTCTATTTCCGAGGGTCGCGGGTTCAAATCCGCCAACGGTCAATGAATTTTTATGATGCAAAAATCTAAGAACATGATACTCCGGAAGGTGTCTAAGCCGTGGAGCCCAAGTCTGAAGATATTTGAGCTCCTGAAAGAAAATCAAGCATAAATGATTGCCTCTGAACAAAATTTATCCTACTTCCCCCATCCACGTGACACCGTAGTTGTCTACCAGATACCTTATTGTTGAGGCGATATGCTGACCACATGTCACTCGCTGACATCTGTAGCGAAATAAGTATAACCAAATTTTCTCACACGGGATGTACGTGGTACATACATATATAACATAAATTTTGACCAAAATTTATTTACACACGTTCTACCGGGGCTTACGCGTAAGATATTAGTTAGGAAAAGTAGGATACACATATAAGCCTACATCTTGTGGTATCATGATCAGCATTTCAAAGTCTAGCTACAACTGTAAGCCCTAGCATGATTCGATTCCCGGGTTTGTAATAATAACGTTCCTACGAGGGAAATTGAAGGTCAGTATATCACGGAGCAAATCTCTTTGTATTAGTTCATATATGAGTGAAGAAGAGTTAAATTTAAAACAATAAAATATAGCAAAAGCATAGAGTACCGGTAATATAAATGCTCAAAATTAGAGAAAGCATAATCCATATAATGATTGCCTTTGTTACATAATAATAATAATAATAATAATAATAATAATAATAATAATAATAATAATAATAATAATAATAATAATAATAATAATAATAATAATAATAATAATAATAATAATGATAATAATAATAATGATAATAATAATAATATTTATGATCCATCCATCCATAGTAATTCTGCCCGAGAGCAGGTCTTTCACTGTAATCATAGCATTTTCATGCTATTTTTTTACACCTCTTCTAGGGGATTCTTGTTGTAGTTGCTTCCCGTTGCTTTCCAACCCGTGAAGGATGATGATGATGAGGCCATATGATTCCGGGGACCGTTTGGGCCTTAACGTTTTCCTGAGATTTGTTTTACAGTTGAGGAATAACCACGATAAAAACCTCATCCAGAAAAACTGCCCCGACCGGGGGTCGAACCCGGGCCAGCTGCGTAACAAGTCAGCACGCTACCTCGAGACCACAGCGGTGGACTATTTATGATGATAATAATAATAATAATAATAATAATTATTATTATTATTATTATTATTATTATAGTATGAATATGATAAATCATACGAGATACACTAATTAATATATGTACCTTACACTGGGTAATGATGATGTCAAGATTAGAACAAATACACATTTAGATTTCTTTTAAAAGATTTGAGTGTCCGGCAGCCCCTTATTTCTTGTGGTAGGGAATTCCAGTTGCGCGAAGTGAGATGGTATATGACATGGAATGATGTGATGTCCTATGTTGCGGTATATTAATCAAGAGACTATGTTGTGATCGTGTGTTTAAGTTATGGTTAGAGGATAGATACTGGAAACGGGAGGATAAATAATTCCGAGTTGAGGTTTGTAGAAGCTTAAATAGGAGAACTGGAGTGTGCAATTTTCTTCTCTCTTTAAGATGTAGCCATGGCAATTCGTGGAAAAATGGAGAAATGTGATCGTATTTTCGGACATTAAATATGAACCTGATACACATATTATGGACACGCTGCAGTTTGTTCGACAATTACATGACGTATCACAAAATTTAGACTTGTACAGTCACAAATTCAAAAGACGGTTCTTAAAAACAATGTAAGGGAATTGTTAAGCATTTTATTTTAACTTTTTTATAACAAAGTGAAAATATTTGAAGATTAACATTTCAATTATCAATGTATTACTCAAACTACACTTTTACTTTTTACGTTTTTAATACCAGTAAGCCTGACACAGTACATTACTATGATGATTTTGATGAGAATGACCGTATAATAATAATAATAATAATAATAATAATATAATAATAATAATAATAATAATAATAATAATATAATAATAATAATAATAATAATAATAATAATAATAATAATAATAATAATCATCATCATCATCATCATCATCATCATCATCATCATCATAGTACATTCACGAATTTAGGCTATTTGTTGACTTGTTTCGGCCTCAAGAGAAACACCATCCAGAAGTCTTTTGAGTGGACGTCCTGGTCTTCTTCTTCCTGCAGGTTGATAATAATAATAATAATAATAATAATAATAACAATAATAATAATAACAACTTACTGGCACTATCGAACCCGTAGGTTAATAGCTGCACGGATATAAGCTATCCTTACTTCCCTATCCTGAGTTGATGTTTTGCAATCATCCCCTATATAATATACCTCCCTCAAATCATGATCAAAGTATTTATCCCACCTCATTCTAGGCCTACCTACTCAGCGCTCTCCCCCTCATTTCTCCTACAAAATGTTTCCATTCCCATTCATGCCACATGTTCATCGCAGTCTACGAGACTAAAACATTCTTGTTACATCCGATTTTCCTAAGAAGATCATGTAAGCTTAATCCGGCTTAACAATAATTTTTAATAATAATATTAATGTTATTGAAGATAATAATAATATTGAAAACAATAATGATATTAATATTGATAATTATAATCATATTGATAACAATAATAATCTTCTTCTTCTTCTTCTTCTTCTTCTTCTTCCTCTACGCATGAAAGCTGGCAGCTTGTTGCGTGTTCATTCACTACAGGTCCGGGGTATAGTGACGTCCTTCCATAGTAGTTGTGGTCGTCCTAAAGGTCTTTTCTGCTGAGGTGTCCAGTCACGTACTTTCTTCACTAATCTACTGTTCTCCATTCTATCTATGTGATCGTTCCAGTTTAGTCTTCTATCATTTATCCAGAGGTTTATAGGGTTCAATTTCACATTCTTCTCTAATAACAGAGCTGCGAATTTTCTCTCTCAGCGATTTTCCTACGATTTTCCTTAAAACTTTAATTTCGGTTGTTTCATTGATTTGTTTTGTTTTTTGAGTTTCTGTTCGGCATTCACAACCATATGTTAGAACTGGTCATATGACAGATTTGTAAATTCTTACTTTTGTATCTATTCTTAAATTTTTATTTTTCCAAACAGTATTGTTTAAACATCCCGATATTTTGTTTGCATTATTTGCTTGATGGAGGATTTCATCTGTTATTCTGTTGCTGCTATTAATTTCTATTCCTAAATATTTGAATTTCATGACCTGTTCTATACTTTTCCCTTCTATTTCTAATTTAACACGTCGTGGGTCCTTGGATATTGCCGTTGATTTGGTTTTATTTGTTGAGATTTTCATGCTATATTTTGCTGTAATGATTCTAAATTTGTGCAATAGCATTTGTCAATCATCTTCACTTTGTGCAATTAGAACTGTGTCATCAGCATAGTTAATTATCTTCAGCTCTTTGTTATCTATTTTAATCCCTTTTCTAACTTCAACTTTTAGTTCTTTGATGGTTTCATCCATTATTAGTGTGAACAATATGGGACTTAATTAGTCTCCTTGTCGTATTCCTTGCTGGACTAAAATTTATTTAGATTTACTGTTTCCATATTTGATAGTTGTACTGTTTCATGAATAAATTTCTTTGATAATAATAATAATAATAATAATAATAATAATAATAATAATAAATATCGGTCCCAGTAGACTAGTGGTACCGTGGTTCCTGGGTTGACCCCGGACCCGACTCCACAGAATTTTTAAGAGCATATAAACCTTTCAGGAGAGAAGTAAAGCTGTGGGATCTCTTATAATAGATTTACAACACGTATAAAACCACATATCTGAAATAAGAGACCTCTGTAAAAAGTTTGTCCGCTCTATCATCCCCAGTTCTGAACAGAAATGCTTAATGACTAAGCTGTCAAAGAGTGTTTTTAAATAGAATAATATAAACGAATCTAATAATAATAATAATAATAATAATAATAATAATAATAATAATAATAATAATAATAATAATAATAATAATAACAACAATATTAATAATAATAATATCCCTTATTATGAAGATTTTCCATAAAAATCCACGATATTCCATGAAGATTATGGATGCAAGGTTCCACGATTCTTGTCCAATGGCGCCAAAAGAAAAAGTAGGTGGCTAACTCTAAGCTCTGGCAGACATTACCCCGAGGAATTTCTTATTCTCATTTTATGGGAGACGGAATGAGGCTTATAATCGGAATGGTTACGAAACAGTGAAGAGAATTTTTCACCCAACCGCTATGTTCAAATCTTATACACTTTGCCTTGCACCCGGAACTGCATGCAGTAATCCAATAACAATAATAATAATAATAATAATAATAACAATAATAATAATAATATTCCGGGAAGTGTGGAAGAAAAAAAATTAAATATTTTTTGAGGATATCTGTGTAAAAAACAGAAACAATCCTGAAATAATAATAATAATAATAATAATAATAATAATAATAATAATAATAATAATAATAATAATATATAATAATAATAATAATAATAATAATATTAATAATAATTATATAATAATAATATTAATAGTACCATTTTTAAACCTTCCTCTTAGCATTTAATTGGCAAATATTCTCGTTTCTTCATTTATCCGAAGAGGTGGAAGAATTAAGATTATAATATTCATTCGGTTGAGCGCTGTCTATATAACATATAGGCTATTGCATTATGGTTGAAAATTTGCCGTATGTAACGTAATGAAGCTGGCAGTGCTACTGGTCTAATGACTTTATCAGTTTCCCCTCCCGCCAGCTTCATATCCAATTGACTTTTACATTACTGACAGCGGCAATTTCACAGCGGAGAGCTAAAAATTGCAATATAAATTGTGTCATTCGACGAAAGGGTACAATACTGAAATGTCTATTTAAATTCTGGTACGTGTCTTTTTCGATAAAATCGTGGTTTAATGTGTCAGTTATAATCGTTGGTTTGAATTATTCTATGAAAATGAGACATACAAATATTTAAATAAAATCTAACCTAATTGAGGGACAAAGATAAATTACTATTATACTATATTTCTGATATGGAATTGGCTAACTATATGGTATTATAAACAAATATCCATCCATAGTAATTCTGCCCGAGGGCAGGTCTTTCACTGCAATCATAGTATTTTCATGCTATGCTTTGCAGCTTTACTAGGGAATTATAGGTGTGGTAGCTTCCCGTTGCTTTCCACACCGGTGAAGGATGATGATGATGAGATGATAATGAGATAAGGATGATGATGATGATGATTGCATATGATTTCGGGGACCGTTTGGGCGTTAAAGTTTTCCTGACACTTGTCTTACAGGCGAGGAAAAACCCCGATAAAAACCTCACCCATAAAAACTGTCCCGACCGGGGATCGAACCCTGGCCCGCTGCGTGACAAGGCAGCAGGCTACCTCGAGACCATAGCGGCGGACAAAAACAAATATAACTTCCCTAAAAACAATTAATCGATTCCCGTGGACATACAGTTACCATGTTCGTCATCGATTCCGAGGTTCGCGGTTCCAAACCTGGTCGGGTTCCATAGATTTTTGTGAACGTAAAATCCTGATCATAACTTCTTCGGAAAAGGAAGTAAAACAATGGATCCCGTGTCATAGATTTACGTGATGGAAGAGAAACTCAACTTCATAGTTCAATTTATAGTCATGTTTTATGGGGAATTAATATATACATTTAAGTTTGTAGATGAATTGGCCTCTTCGTATTCGCACTAGTTTATCTCACATCTGTTATTTGGGTGTCCCGCATTTGATTCCAAAAGACATGAATTTATTTAAAAGTTTGGTTATTGCCATAATAGATTTCAACTTTATTTTATGTAATAAGTGTTGCTATAGAAAGTCGTGTGACTTTATCCTTCATATTTTTAAGAGAATTTGAGTCAGTTTTTCTTGGATTTGTTAATTAATTTATGTATTTGTTCATATTACGTTATTATGTAACGCTAGAAATTATCCATACTCTAAATTACTTACTTACTTACTCACTGGCACTATCGAAACCGTAGGTTCATGGCCGCGCGGACATAAGCTCTCCATACATCACCAACCCGAGCTAATGATTTCCAATCATTTCCTGTATAATCTTCTTCCCTCAAATCATAGTTAATGTTATTCTCCCACCTCATTCTTGGTCTACAAACTGGGCGTTTTCTCTCTGGCTTTCCTACAAGAAGCTTCCATGCACGTCTTTCATTCCCCATACGCGCAACATGTCCTGCCCATCGCAGTCTACGAGACTTAACTGTTCTTATTATATCTGGCTTCCTATAAAGACCATGTAGTTCACTGTTATGTAGTCTTCTCCATTCACCTGTCTGTTCATCTCTCTTTGGTCCAAAAATTTTCCTAAGAACTTTATTCTCAAACACTCGTAATCTCATTTCCTCTCTTAAAGTAAGAATCCATGTTTCGCAACCATATAATATAACTGGTAGAATAATAGTTTTATATATTTTCAGTTTAACGTTTTTTGAAAGGAGTTGGGACATCAAGAGTCTCTGCAATGCATAATAGCACGCATTTCCAGAATTGAGCCTATGTTTTAATTTCTTTGTACATCTCATTATTATTTGTGATTATTGTTCCTAGGTATTTGAATTCAGCCACTTCCTCAAAATTTCCCTCATTCGTCATTAGCTGTCCATTTCCATTATATAATGTATTTCTACGTGTGACCATATATTTAGTTTTATTGATATTTACTTCAAGTCCTAATTCCTTCCTTAAGTGTTACTCAATAGTGTGTGCGTGTTGTCCTTTAGTATCTCCTCGCTATCAGCCAATAGTACTACGTCATCAGCATAAACTAACAGCTTATTAATACCATTGAGTTGTAAGCCTTCCTCATCCTCTAAAGATTTGATGGCATGCTCTAGTACAAAATTAAATAGTTGAGGAGATAGTGAATCTCCTTACTTCAACCCATTCCGGATTTCAGAAATGTCCGAAAACTGTTTGCCTACACGCACCCTACTCTCTGTGCCATTTAGACACATTTGTATAAGTCTAACTAACTTCTTAGGAATTCCGAACTCCAGCAGGATACTATATAACTTCTCCCTCTTAATTGAATCATATGCTTTTTTGAAGTCTACATATAGTTGATGTACAGTACCATTATATTTCCATTTCTTTTCTAAAATCTGTCTTATACTAGAATTCTGATCTGTTGTAGACCTGTTTCTTCTAAATGGACATTGATGATCTCCTAGAATGTCATCAATATAGGGAGTAAGTCTGCTTACTAATATATTTGTAAGAATTTTGTACGAAGTTGAAAGTAATGAGATGCCCCTGTAGTTGTTGCAATCAGTTGTATCTCCTTTCTTATAAATTGGTACGGTAATCGATTCTTTTCATTCATCTGGAAGAGCTTCTTTTTCCCAAATCATACTAAACAACCGGCGGCGTATCTTGCTCATCAATTTTTCTCCCCCTGATTTTATCAGTTCTGCTGGGATCTCATCCGAACCTGACGCTTTATACATCTTCAATTTTTCCTTCGCCATTTCAACCTCTAATGCACTTGATTCTGCGACTAGCATTTCTGCTGTCTGTAAATTATCCTCCTCAATGTCCTGTTCTGTATGTACATTAATAGCTGATCAAAGTAACTTTTCCATCTATTTAATATATTCCTGGAATCTGCAATCATATCCCCATTTTCATTCCGAATATGTTTGTTCTAACCTGAAACCCTTTCTTCTCTATACTAATTCCCTGATATAATTCTCTAATGTTCCTATTTTTTGCATTAATTTCATGATCATTAATCTTCTCACTCAAATATTCCCTCTTTTTACTCTTTTGTAATTTGGTGGTTTCCCGTCTAATAGTACCCAATTGCTCTAAATTTACCTCATTTGGCTCGTGTAACCATTTCATTTTTGCTAGCTTTCATTTCTTTATAATGTCGGCACATTCCTCATTTCTTATTTTGCCTCTTTTTTAAGTGACCAATGCTTTCTAATGCTGATAATTTAAATAGCATCTCTTATAGCCTCCGATTCTTTATTTATATCAGTTTCTTCTTCGTTTGCCACATTGTCATCTGAAGATTCCAGTACTTCAAATCTATTAGCAATTTTGATTTGGTATTCTTGCTGCATTTCATCATTTTTCAAGTTTTTTAATTCAAATTTTACAGAATCATCTTTAGCGTTTGTTCCGCTCTTAAGCGATAGCCGTTGTTTTTTTCTTTTGGCATGGGTTCCCTGAAGTAGTACCCGCCCGGAGATCCGAATGGGGGACTATTTGACCTCCGGAAAATTTTACCCCAGTTGAACCCATGTCCGCATTTCTTGACGGTTGTATTTTTACGGTGAAAGGTCGTCACTCTTTCGCCCAAGGTACTTTTTTCGTCTGTCTTATCACTTTCGACCAGTCCGGCATGGGTAACCCTATCGGCAACAATGCTACCGCCGGCATAGCTCTCAGGATCATTTAAGCACGCAAGCCACTCCACCACGGCAAGGTAAAGATAGCATGGAAATTACTGTAAGCAATTAATTGTATTGTAACTAAAACCCTAACAAATCGGATGGTGAAATAGCGTTCATATTATTGGAGAGTCGATAAATAAATATACTAGTTACTGGAATGACTTTAAAGTAATTGTTACTAAATGATCATATGAAAGTGTGTATTCAAATTTTGGTTTGATGACATAAATGCCCTCTCTAGTTAAACATTGCCAATATGGTAGTAACTACTCACTTTACGGTATTTACATGCGGATGATTAAAAAATGGAGATAGACGGTTGTATTCAAGAATCATTTACTGGTCAAATGATATCATTTTCATAGAGCCGTGCCGGGAGGATATATTTTCAAGTAATCGCCTGGAATGTTTTAAAAGTAAGAACATGAATGACAAGAAAAGCATTTGTTTTTATATGTGTCAATCGCTCATTCGTCCGTTTTGAACCGTATTAAAAAATTGAACTGATAAGTTATTTTCCCAAAATATATTTACCAGCGACATATGGCACGATACTATTTTTTCATCGCATTAATATTATTTCAGGTTCAACTATTGCTTTTGCTTCTCAGTTTTAAGTCTTCTCTTTGTGTGAAAAAATCAATGAGATAAGGTCTGGCAATCTTAAGTTATTGGCCTAACTTCATTAGAAATAATGCAGTATTCACTTTTGTTTTTTTGTAATTGTGACACAAGAACCGGTATAAGGAAATAGTCTATTATAGATATTCATATCTTACAAATTACAATTAATCAAATATTACGAAGTAGAGTGTGATATTTACTGCCTTTCGAAAAACGCTTTCCTCACTATGCTCATCGAACATTAATGTGTGCCTATAATAAATTTCATTATATTACGATCATTATTTTTATTTTTATAGGAGATTTGAAGCCGAAAGCAAACGATAACATCCTTCTATTTCTCGTATTTAGCATTAAAATATGAAAGTAATGTAAAGGCAGACAGTTAAACTAGGCAGCCTGTAAATTCACATTTAATTCTACTAAATATCTATTTGATTCTGAGAATGATTCATTGTAACTATGAAAGGTGGAACTAACCAATATCATTCTTGTTGTTAAATAAGATCTAGTCCAATTACCACGCTTTTCAGTTTTGTTATCTGGGCGAAAGTGATCCCATGGAGGGATCCCATCAATCTTCCGCCCATCTCTAGATTACCGCAATACTACAGGGAGAAAACTTGCCTTCCCCTGACGCCCGCCCCCGAGGAAAACAGTTATTTCCCAAATCGAAATCCCACATGTTATTGGTTTCATGAGGAAATATACTCTAAAGATGATAAGATAATTCAGCATTATGGAGTTTTCTCATCGTATTCAATTGTAACTTAATAATATGAGTTAGATATAGTTTTAAAATAATATCTCAATAGTTCTGTCATATCTAAGTTTTCCATGATATAAAAGTATAATAACTTGTTCCAGGAAACTTAAAAAAAGGTTCTTTATGTCTTATTTCCCACAACCTTAAATAAAGCTTCATTATGATTATGAGTATTATCATCATCATCATCATTACCGTCGTCCTTATCGTCATCGTCATCACCATTATCATTTTAATATTATTATTATCCTTGTTATTATCATTATTATCCTTATTATCATTATTATTATTATTATCATTATCATTATTATTATTATTGTTATTATTATTATTATTATTATTGTTATTATTATTATTAGCATTATTATTATTATTATTATTATCATTATTATTATTATATTATTATTATAATTATTATTATTATTGTTATTGTTATGGAATTATAGATAAACTGATGATCAAAACAGAACGAGTACCGTATATATGTAGACATTGAGACAGTAGTGATAGTAACAGGCAGTTTAGAAAATGGAACGGCTTATGGAGAAGGAGGAGTACAGCCAGAATTAATTAAATATGGAACAAGGATATTATTTGAATTGTTAAGGAGCCGTTTTGAGAGAAGCCTAAATGGAGAAGATATACTGTAAAATGGAAAATTGGGTTGATATAATTTATAAGAAAGAAGAAAATATAAGTACAATAATTATCGAGGAATCATCGCAATGAATGTTTTTAATCGTATACATGCAAAACAAATCGTCAAATACTATTCGGAGAAAAATTATAAATAAGGAGAATAAAATACAGGCATGCTATAGGTCTGGCAGATCTACAATTGATCACTTATTTGTGGTAAAACAATTGATTGAAAATACTAATAATAACAAGCAACAAGTTCATTTCACTTTTGTGGATTTGGAAAAAGCATATGACAACATGCTTTTTTCACAAAAGTTGTGGGAAACATTAGAAGATATGGACATAAACGATTATAATTATCAATGCAATAAAAAAATTGTATACAAATGTCCTATCTAAAATTAATATTGAAAATTTATATCAGGAGGTTTTAAAGTAACAAGAGGCCTTCGTCAAGGTTATAGCATATCACTCACATCATTTTAGATATCTATACATAAAGCACTGTCAATTTGAGAACAAAAATGTTCATGAGTGAGAGAACCAATTGGAGATGGATCAATAGGTACAATGTATTATACACTATTCGAGGATTACCAGATAATAATTGCACAAGAATATGAATACATGGAGTTAATGTTCACAAAAGGATTGTACCAATAAGATAATCGGGGTTTTAAAATAAATTAAATAAAATTTATATGGAATATGGATACAGAAAACGAAGATTTAATATTAGAATGACAGAAGGGGTAAATTAAAGGATATGAAAACATTGAGTATTTGGGGGTAAAAGGAGATAGGATGTGCAAGAAAGAGATATTAAAAACAGGATAAATAAAGATAGAGCAATAACAGCTATGATGAATGGAGTCCTATGGAACAGATAAATAAGCAGGATAAATAAGTTACAGTAGGCCCTATATAATTCAATAGTGAGAACAACTGTTACATATGGAGCTGAAGTTTGGAAAATACAACAAAATCTTAGAACAAAAAGTGGGTCGATGGAAATGGATTTCTTGGGGAGAGCAGCAAGATGTTCATAATTTTAAAAATAAGATATATTGTCATACGAGATAAAAAATCAGTAATATATTCAATAGTAGAAAACATAAGATACAAGCAGTTAAATTGATATCGGCATGAAATATGAATACAAGAGAATGATTACGCAGAAAAACATTGGAATGGTGTCCACCTGGTATAAGAAAGAAAGAAAGACCGCGAAACCCGTGGATGAAAGAAATAAGAACTGGAATGAGAACAAGAGAAGAGTGAAGTAGAAAAATAAAACTTTAGACACAGAAAGATGTGGAAACATTGAAAATGTGTATGTAAATAAATAAAAAATATTATAACTGTTATTACTGCTGTTATTATTATTTTTATTATTATTATAACTTAATATTATTATTATTATTATTATTATTATTATTATTATTATTATTATTATTATTATTACCGTTTATTGAATACATACATAGATCAGAACAACTGGATGAATCATTTGCGACGAATGAATTCAGAGAGAGTCCGAAGGCCATGCTTCGTTATTTTCCAATAGGGAAGAGATCTCTGGGCTCTCCAAGGAAATGCTGGATACAAAATTAATCAGTAAGATCGTAACAGGCCTATTGACCTAAGACTTTGTTGGATGAAGAAGATTATTATTATTATTATTATTATTATTATTATTATTATTATTATTATTATTATTATTATTATTATTATTATGAATATTATGGTGGAAGTCTAGATTGAAAACAATAGATACGTTGAAATTAGAAAAAATATGAAAGTTGAAAGGAGTGTGTTACAGACAATTGAAGAAAGACGATTAAGACAATACGGGCATCTCGGGAGGGTGACATCTTATAGAATCACTAAGATGGTCTTAGAGTGGCGAATAGACGAGAAAAGAAGAAAGGGAAGACATAAAGAAAGGTATGAGAAGAAGGATGAGTGAACTGGGACGTGTAGATGAGGATGTTCTATGCCACTACAAAGGGAAAAGGCGAATTTATTCTGGATGACGGAGCATCATTGTATTGTGGATAAATTCCTAAGCAAAAAAATAATAATTTTATTAATATCCAAATGTTTGCAACCACATTTTTAATTCTTCATATCCAATTCTTGAATTCATATCTCACATAATTGAGGCGGCTACAACAAAGGGATGTATGTGCAAGTTTTGCAGTATTGAGAAGAACAGGTTTAAAGTTGAAGTTTTGTAAGAGAATCATAGGTAATTGAAAATTATAACAATCATATTTTATCTACTCCTAACGCATGCATTTTTATATCTTTGAATCTAAATAAAATTATGCTTCAAGAATGTAATTATGCACCAAACTTATATTTGCGAAAAAATCACACCCTTTATTCTAACCACCTCAATTACTATATCTTTTTTATTGGGATCTTTTCTAGAGAATTACGAACTGTGTCCAGTATGTATCCTTCTTAGCTATTGGCGTCTCATTTGTACGTGTTTAAGCCCCTAAAATCATAATCTTTCTTCCAAAATATACACTTTCTACTAGTGTTAATACAGGGCCATCGAAAAAAGTTGCAGCAATTTCAAACAGTCATAGCTCAAGAACTATTTGAAATATTAAAACGAGTACTTTTTTATTAAATTCACCAAACCAAATAGTTTTTTCTTACCTTAGAATGTTTCTATATGCGCTCCGTTGGTTTCTCTGCAAACATCCAGCCGATAATCGGTTTCGACCCAACAGTGCTGGATCATCGCAGGCGTGATTGTTGTAACAGCATCGGTGATCCTTTGCCTTAAATGTTGAGATCTCTATTCGGGTTACTGCAAATAATGTTTATTTACGTATCCCCATAAAATAAGTCTAGAGGTGTCACGTCGGGGCTTCTAGGAGGCCATTGAAAAGGGCCGGACTTATCAATCCACCAATCAGGGAATCCTGCTTGCAGAGCGTCTCGAACTTGTTGGAAAAACTGTAGGGGCGCGCCATCTTGTTGAAAGAATAACGCTACGTTATTTTCTTCTTCAATTTCGTCTACTTGCGGGAAAACGTACTGTTCTAGCACATCCAAGTAAACATATCCTGTGATAGTCTGCTCAATAAAAAGAAATGGCTGAGGGTCACGGACGGAGTACAGTCGCATGTAAACAAAGTTGGTGAGTTCCCGATTAGTTTGCAGGTCAAATTATTAATTTATCTTAATTAAAATGGGACATATGTTTTTTTTTAAATTGCTGCAACCTTTTCCGATGACTTTGTATTTCATTAAAGTATCTAATACTTAATTTTAATTAAGAAACATTTGAAATAAATTATTAATACTCCAATTTGACTTCTAGTCCATTAATTTACTCCGCATCAAATATGTATGTGTAACTAGAGTGGACGGCGGAAGACAGACGAGAAAGGCATAAGAAACATTGGGTGGAAAGAGTGAGAATTACCATGAATACAGAGGAATAAATGAAAATGATGCGAAGGATAGATATTTGTGTACGACCTTCTCCACAGTATTGTGGAGAAACCAATAAAAAAAATAATAATTTATTTTATTTATATACAGAATTTTAATATTTACACATCTTTCTGTGCCTAAAGTTTTATTTTTCTTATCCATTCGTCTCTCTCCATCCAATCCATGTCCTCCAGTCCTCTTGCTCTCATTCGAGTTCTTATTTCCTGCATCCACGAGTTTCGAGGTCTTCCTCTCCTCCTTCTTCCAGGTGGACACCATTCCAATGTTTTCCTGGGTAATCTTTCTTCTTGCATTCGTCGTACGTGCCCATACCAATTTAATTGCTTATACCGTATATAATCTACTATTGAATAACCACAATAATAATAATAATAATAATAATAATAATAATAGCTTGCTATCTAGTAACAGGAGAAATGAAGTGAACTAGCTCAGCACGGAAACCTCAACGGCTTCAGAAGCGGAAGAAGAATATTGTTCTCAACGGCAAAGAAGGCGGAAGAAGAAACCTGCAAGACAAGGAGTAGACGGGACTCCAAAGCTTTGGTTAGAGCAACCCGTCCAGGAGAAGCAGACTGCGTAATAAATCCCCGATCTTCTAGGAAATGTGGTTGTGCGTCTTGGCTGGTAACCTGACCATGTAAAAATATGCAAACTCATCTCTCTCACAGTGATAAACCGGACGAATTTAATGGACGACGACATAAGCAGAAAAAGAATGAACAACTAGGGATTTGCGATAGAATAAATATTGTTATTTGGAACGTTAGAGGTCTAGGAAGTAAAGAAATAGAATTAGAAAGAACACTTTATGAAAAATATGTTTACATTGCGACCCTAACTCAAACATGAAACTTACGTAGAGGGACTAAAAAATGATCTAGCTATACAATGATTTATAGTGGTCTACCTGAAAATGAGGTTGTAATATTGATACATAATAAATTGAAATATAAAATTGAACATTACACATATATAAACGAACGAATTGCAACATTTAAGATGAAAATTGATAGTGGACATTTAACAATAGTAAGTGTTTATGCCCCGGTTGAGAATATAAAAGATAAAATTTAACATTTCTATGAAGATCTTCAAAAAAAACACTGGAAACAATTAATAAAAATGATCATGTTGTAATATAGGATCTACTTTAATGCAAGAATAGGCATTATTCCGTTACCAGGAATAGGGGGAACATTTGGAGAACACCACATAAATGAAAATGGAGTAGAGGTTAGACAATTTGGAAGTAATTACCGCCTTAAAATTAATATCACATTAAAAAAAAAAAAAAATATATATATATATATTAATAAATGCACATGGAGCGCAAGAGGACTCATAACAATAATATCCATCCATAGTAATTCTGCCCGAAGGCAGGTCCTTCACTGCAATCATAGCATTTGCATGCTATGCTTGCAGCTTTACTAGGGAATTGTAGGAGTGGTAGCTTCATGTTGCTTTCCACACCGGTGAAGGATGATGATGATAATGATGATGATGATAATGATAAGGATGATGATGATGGCCATATGATTTCGGGGACCGTTTGGGCCTTAAAGTTTTCCTGACGTTTGTCTTACAGGTGAGAAAAATCCCCGATAAAAACCTCACCTGGAAAAACTGCCCCGACCGGGGATCGAACCTGTGCCCGCTGCGTGACAAGGCAGCACGTTACCTCGAGACCACAGCGGTAGACAATAATAATATACTACATTCTAATTAATGATACATGAAGGTAATTCCAAGATGTATACCCTTAGACAAAAAAATTAGTCATCGGCAGATTCAGTCAATCGATCGGGGAACTTCGTGAGCACTCGCAAAAGCCATATTCACATCAACACGTTTTAAGTAATTGTACTGGGTTGTTTGCTACTTAACGCAGTTCACACTCAAGCAATAAGCTTGGCTTAGTATGTTTCCGTGGTCGAGAGGTTTAACAGACATCTGCGTTCGTAACCTCACGGATTCGATTTCCATTCTCCTTTCATTTTTTAAAACCGAATGTTAGAATAGCATTTCGCCTGTAATATAGTTTCATATTTAATTCTATATTTGAGTTTTATGGCTTTAATGTACACACAAAACACACAAAAACATAAATGAAATCCTTCCTCTAATAAATAAAAGAGAAAAGAAAATAACATCTTCTAAAATGAAAACTTTAACAAAAACAAAATCAATATAGGATGTATGAACCCTCAGCATCTATTACCGCTCTCAATCTGCGGGGCGTATTGATTGCCTTGTGCTTATGTCCTTGTGTGAGGACTGATCCATGGTAAAACTTAATATGATTCATTATAAACAAACTTGTTAAAGGCTATTCCTTTTGCGCAGACGTCTGCGCATCACAGTGTATTGAATTTAATACATTGAAATTACTTAGAACAAACCCTGAATGTTGTTAATATAATTGTTACAATAAGGACATTAATATTGATTTAATTCAAATGTCAAAAATAAAATGTTGTATTTAATTCATAAAACATTTTAATACAAATAAGCGCGAGAAAAAAAAAACTGCATAATTGGGGACGCTCACCGCACGACAAATTCAGTAACAGAAAACTTGACGGCATGCTTTACCTCTGACCTAACATGACCCGTAGGAGTAAACCTCAGTTCATGCCACGTAACACAGTAACTCCGGGACTGCACAATTATTACTAGGTTTCCCAGTTTGAAACCCAGCGCTGTGCCTAGAGGGACTTAAAAGAATCGCTGCGTTCAAGATATGACTCATTTTTTGTCTAAGGGTGTACAAGTATATAGAGGCTGAGTTGTTGATTCAGACCATTTTTTGGTTATGTGTAAATTTAAATTAAGGTCAATATGGAAAAAAATAAAATCAGGAATAAATCAACAAATGAATAAATATACAAAGTATACCGTACCTTTTGCAGGAGGAAAGTATAAGAAAATTATATCAACAATGATTACATCAATACTTCATACACACACCAACTAGAGACATATTAGATGAAGAATTGAATGATATTAAAAGTTATATTGAAAGGGCAGCCCAGGCAGCTATAAGAAAAAAAAAAGGAAAATTAAAAGTAGAAAAGGAGTATGAATTTGGAAAGAAGAAAAAGAAAAAGTAATTAATGAAAAATAAAGTTCATACAAACAGTGGCTTCAACAAAAAACAGAAGAATCTAGACTAGAATATATAGAAAAATGGAATATAGCAAAACTAATTATAATTTTTTCTAATAATTATTATAACAGCTCAAAATTCTTGGAATAATTTTATCAGTGGAATAGAAAACAATATCCATGGCCGACAAAATTTTACATACAAAGTTATAAAACGTTTAAATAAATCAGAAAAGGATACTGAAAAAATTGATGTTATAAATAAAGAAAGATGTACAAAGCACTATAAAATTTGTGGTGTAAAGAAGAAAAAGAAGAACAAGAATTATATTCAGATAATGAAAAAGGAGAAATTCTAACTGATATGATTACATTTGATGAACTTCAAGAATCCTAAAAAGAAAAGCAACAGGTCCTGATCTGATAAATATGTAGCTTTTAAAATATGGTGGAACATTTTTTCATTGGAGAATATTGCATTTATTTACTGAATGTTGGAGAAACTGTAAAATATCAGAAAGTTGGAATATAGCTCAAGTCATATCGTTGTTTAAATATGAGATAGAAGAGAATGTATAAATTATAGAGGAATTAGCCTACTTAATTCAATATATAAAATTTATGCAAAGGTTATACATAAAATACTTAAAAAAGAGCAGAAGCAATACTAGAAGAAGAAAGTGGCTTTAGAACGGGACGATCAATAACAGATAATTTATCCCCATTACAACAAATAATTAAAAAAAAAGAAGAGAACATAACCTGCAGACATATGTTGCTTTTATTGATTTTGAGAAGGTGTTCGATCGTGTTGATAGAGATAAGTTATGGAAAATTATGGAAATGCACAGCTACCCAAAAAAATTAATTTATATGATAAAAAGTTCGTATATAAAATCTCAAATCATAATAAATATAGGCATATCAAAGCTGTTTTCATAAATACAGGTGTAAGAAAAGGGTTTAGTTTATCACCTATACTTTTTAATTCATATATTGACATCATCCAAAATTGGGAATTAAATGTTAATATAGGTATAAGAATGGACCATTTTAAAATATTAAACGTTTTAATTTATGCTGATGATGTGGTTATTATTCAAGAAAATTGAAATAATTTGCAGTACTCATTACATCCAGTTATGCCAAGAATATAATTTTAATATATCAAAAGAAAAAACTAAAATAGTGGCACTGTGGGGAAAAAATATATAAGATAAAAAAATCATAATAGAAAAACAAACCTCTGGAACAAGTACTGAATTTTAATTATTTGGGTTGAAATTTTACTAGAAACACAAAAACTTAAATACATAAATATGAAACTGTCAAAATTTCAAATGATATGCGGAACTTTATATAAAACATTAAGTAACAAAACAAGGATAGATACTAGACTGAAGTTTTATAAAAAATTGGCAGATCCTGCATTACTTTATGTGATACTTGGGTAATGACCAAAACATTACAAAGTAGAATACAAAGCGTAGAAATGAAGTTCCTTAGAACAACAAAAGCCTGCAAAGATTGGATCTGATAAAGAATGAAGATACACTGCTCAAAACAATTAGAGGAACACTATGAAATATGCAAATATTTTTTCATTGGATAAAGATACAAACATGAAATTAATATTGTACATTATTTGTGGTTATTTATTTATTTATTTATTGCTCATGTCAGTAAAAACAAATGAATAACGCTGACAATTAACTTTTCAAATAATTCCGCTATGTAAGCAATTGAATCTTGTGCTTATTTTTCAAATTTAAACACTCGTTATAATAGAGTTAGTATCGTGTATAGCCTCCACGACATTCGATGACACTTTGACACCTTCGTGGCATGCTCCCAATAAGATTCTGGATTTCCTCTTGCGGGATATTCTCCCATTCCTCCTTCAGAGCATCTCCAAGTTGCTGCAGAGTTTGTGGAGCTTGATGTCGGTTCCTGACCTTCCTGTCTAGAAGATCCCACAAGTTTTCAATAGGGTTGAGGTCTAGGCTGACCGCTGGCCACTCCATTACCTCAATTTCATTCCTCCTCAGGAAATCCCTGGTGACAGCCGCAGAATGTGCCCTGGCATTATCCTGCATAAACAGAAATCCAGGGCCTACTCCAATGGCAGCAGGTACTACATGCTCTTCCAGAACGTGCTCGATATACCGGACAGCATTCAGTCGCTGGGGAACAAGTACAAGGTCCGTACGATTGTTGTACACAACTCCGGCCCACACCATTATGGAACCTCCTCCGAATTTATCAATTTCCTGTACAGCCACTGCAGAAAATCTTTATCCTGGCCGTCCCCACACCCTCAATCATCGACCATCACAACGTGTAAGACGATGCCTGGATTCGTCCGAGAAGAGCACAGACTCCCACTGGTTCAGGTTCCAATCACCATGGTTTTTAGCATTCGTACGTCTTGCTGCCTTATGCCCATTAGTTAAGCGTGTTTTTTAACGGGCCTTTTTGGACGAATATTCTCTTTCCTTAATCTGTTCCTTATGGTTTGGTCTGAAACCCGGATTCCGGAAGCCATATGAAGGTCATTCTTCAGGTCTTTTGCAGTTTTTGTACGCTGTCGAAGAGCAAAAAGAACAACGCATCTGTCATACTGGGGGCTTGTTTTAAATTTACGGCCCTGGCCACGTCTTCTACAATACTGACCTGTCTCTCTGTGCCTGTTGCGTAACCTGGACACCACGGAAGGAGAAACCCCAAGCTCTCTAGGCACTTGTCGCAGAGATTGACCTTGTCGTAAAAGATGTAGAGCATGATACACTTCAAACTCATTTAAATGCCTCATTTTGTCAGAGACTTCAATAAACAAGGCAATAATCAACATTCGTCACTATAGCAACATCAGCAAGCTTACCAATTAGAAGCGGCCAGTGCCTACCAAAATAAAAAAAATTCTCTATATTTGTTATTTGAGGTAATTTCTCTGTATTTGGGCCATGGATCTTTAAAATTTGTATCCAATGATAAAATTAATAATTCAATTTACATATTGTCCAACGTTCAGCATCACAGCTTTCAAAAACAATTACTTATTCAATTTATTACAAGTGTTCCTCTAATTGTTTTGAGCAGTGTATATAGGCCTAATTCCACTAAGAACAGATTTAAATATATATCCATTGAATGATAAAATCAAACAATGCAGAGATAAATAGTTTAGACATGTAGAAGAATGAATGTAACAACATTACCAAAAGTAGCATTTAACTACAATCCGAGTTCGAGGAATGAAGAAAGGTCAGAGAAAAGATGGACAGAACAACTGTGAGGCGGAACAGGCAATTTGCCTAGCCCATGAAGTGAAGAAGAAGATAACAGTGAATATCTGGTGTAATACCCATACGTATTAAAGTTAATCAAAGAGAATGTTAATCAAGTTGTTGGTTAGATGGCTTTCACTCCGATTAATAATCCGTACTCTACCGTACCTTAGAGCCACATCTTTGTTTGAGGGAAGAAGCCTGAAGGTTGAATGGCACAGTTTGAAAATTTGATCATCGACAATGTGGAGAATTTTATTTCCAATTTCCTCCAAAAATAAATTACATAAATTAAATTCTCTACTATTTTAAAGTATTAAGAAGATATAAATAAAAATCATCCATCCATCCATAGTAATTCTGTCCGAGGGTAGGTCTTTCACGGCGATCATAGCATTTTCATGCTATGCTTTGCAGCTTTACTAGGGAATTGTAGGTGTGGTAGCTTCCCGTTGCTTTCCACACCGGCGAAGGACGACGATGATGATGATGATAATGATAAGAGTGATGATGCCAATATGATTTCTGGGACCGTTTGGGCCTTAAGGTTTTCCTGACATTAGTCTTACAGGTGAGGAAAAACCCCTATAAAAACCTCACCCAGAAAAACTTCCCCGACGGGGGATCGAACCCGGTCCCGCTGGGTGCCAAGGCAGCACGCTACCTCGAGACCACAGCGGTGGACAAATAAGAAAATATATTATTTGTGGTTGAATATTGCACATTTCTACTACGAAACACGGAATAATATCTTAAAATGCAAATTTTACCAAGATTATGGCTTCCATATCTGAAGTTTTGTAACACATTTTGGTGACATTTCCTATTCGAAAGACGTCAATTATAATATTAACCTGGCTGGACAGATTTTATGGGTCTTGGTCAAAATTGAACCTTAGACTGATAATGAGGCAGTTGCGCTACAATGAGTCCACCAAGCTTGACAAAAATTAGGACGTAATGAAAGTAGTATCATCCCACTAATTTCACTCTGTAATATTGTATAATTTTCCAGGATATTTTAATGAGCAAAGGAAATTAACTCTAGTTAAATGAAACGTATTATTTATATCGTGGTAAGTTAATTGGGACGCTTAATCGAACAAAATGATTCATTCATAATATGATAACATACGTGTACGAAGTGGAATGTCGCATGAGTAATATTTTATGTATTTATTTACTTTATTTAATAGACTAATGATCTTCTTGATGATAAAATCGTGAAACATATAGTCAATGTACCCTATTTCAGGAATTTAAAAATGGTGAAATGGGCACATTGACTACATGTTTTTCTATTTATTTATATACTTATTTTTCTTCAGAAACTGCTCTAGGATATGCACTTTATAAAACATAACACATAGATGAATTCATATACTACCAAATTTTTTCTTTGCATTATGCCATTTATACGGGAAGTATCTACAAGTTACATTAATCCCACTTGTAATTATATCTTAATATACGAGTTGTTTATAGAAGAAACATGTATAATTTCCACAAATCACTCGTATATATGACTCCATAAATCTCTATCTATGTTCGGGTTTTACAGCTGCTGCCGTCTTCCCGTGCCAAACCTCCAAAGCCTACGATCTTGGGCATCTTCGATGCTTAGCCCTCTAGCTTGCATTACTCTCTTCATGTTTTCCTTCCATGTTAACTTTGGTCTCTCTCTTTTCTTCTTTCTGTTCGGATGACATTCATATAGTTGCTTCGGCCATCGCTCATCTTCCATTCTTAAAACATGTCCTAACCACTTTAATTCTTTCTTCTCAATTCTTTCAATTATGCTTTCTTCTGTTTCCATTATGTTTCTAATTTCCTTATTCGTGACATGTTCAAATTTAGATTTTCTGGCACACCTGGAAGACCAGGAAAATTTCTGTCTGGGTTTTCCTCCCATAGCCTCTTCACCGCAAGGTAGGGTTTCTCTATTTCCCTTAGAGATAGGGTTGCCTCTTCCGCCAGATCCGCCATGATGAAGGACTCTTTTCTGCGCTGATTCTGCCGTTGAGGTCTTCACCGTAACCCTGGCTAGGGGCCCTTACACAATACTATTAGTCGGAGCCAACTGAACCCTGGTTTTTTAACGAGGTTGTTACTCCTCCCCCACCTCCTTTCTCATCCGGGCTTGGGACCGGCCATGGCGGATAGATAAAAATATTATTCTATTCTGATTAATGCAATGGACACTTACATCGACATTTTTTAATTAAATGTTAACACTTTGATAATTATTTAACAGAATATCTGGATGGACCCACCGCTGTGGTGTCGGGGTAGCGTCGCTGCCTCGTAAGCTGCGGGCCCAGTTTCGATCCCCGGTCGTGATAAATTTTCTGGGTAATGGATTTTTCGAGATCTTTTTCCCATTTATAAGGCAAATAACAAGAACCTATAAGGCGAAAATGGTCCCCGAACATCAAGTGACCTCCGTGATCATCATTATATTCGCCATGTTAAGTATGAATGTGTTTCGTCTTATATTTTGTTTTCTATGAGAAGGTCCTGACATTGAGCTGATCACTCATTCTTGGAGGCCTGCCATGTCCTTGTGCGATCATAAAAAGTATGTGTATGATCGACAGTTTGAATCCCTTTCCCGACAGATCGTACCATGTAAGGCCCGGGTGGCGTGTGGAATGTAAAATGTATCTACAAGGTGAAAGGTTAAACTGACATAAAGAAAGATATCTGGATGGGCCGAATGACAGAGAGTGTACAATTAAATTTATTAAATCCTTAAGCTAACAAAAGACCGTCAAGCAGTTTATGTCCAAAATTAGTAAATTCCTCAGAAAGTAATATTTATTGTCCGATTTTGCTATCTTTCTTTTGTTAATTATTCCGTATGTATACAGTTCCGTTTCCAGAAAACATATATGGCGATCGTATGAGCCGATTTTATATTTTGGCTTTGAAGTAAACATCCATTTCTTATTACCAGATTTCGCTGTTTTGTGGAAATGTAGGCCTACCTTCTCGTTCTATTTCAAAGCATATACCGAATTTCATTAAAAAAAATAAAAATACGGCTGCTAGAGCGATTTTTAAATTTTTGTTCAGCTTAATAATATTAGTAATAATAATAATAATAATAATAATAATAATAATAATAATAATAATAATCATAATAATAATAATAACAATGACAATAATGTGTTATTTATTCTGGAAGAGTTAAGGCCATAAGGCCTTCTCTTCCACTCAACAAGCACAAATACAAATAAATATTTGACAATATAGATATATACTATACTAATTATCCATCCATAGTAACTGCCCGAAGGCAGGTCCTTCACTGCAATCACAGCATTTTCATGCTATGCTTGCAGCTTTAGTAGGGAATTGTGGGTGTGGTAGCTTCCCGTTGCTTTCCACACCGGTGAAGGATGATGATGATGATGATAATGATAAGGATGATGATGGTCATATGATTTCGGGGACCGTTTTGGCCTTAAAGTTTTCCTGACATTTGTCTTACAGGTGAGGAAAAACCCCGACAAAAACTCACCCAGAAAAACTGCCCCGACCGGGGATCGAACCCCGTGCCCGCTCCGTGACAAGGCAGCACGCTACCTCGAGAAAACAGCGGTGGACAATACTAATTATAAAGAGTTAAAAATATATTAAATTTTGCAATGTAAATTTCATATGCAAACAACATTTTATACGATAATTTTAATAGTAATAATATTAATAATGAAAATAATATAATAATAATAATATTAATAATAATAACAATAATGTGTTATTTATTCTGGAAGAGTTAAGGCCATTTTGGCCTTCTCTTTGAACCGGTATAATTGGAGGGCTCTTTTGATTGTAAAATAATGTAATATGTTCTAGTAAACAAGTAATTGCCGACAGCGGCGTTTTTAGTTATTTGAGGACGTCTGAAGTTAGAGAAATAGCTTAAGTTTATTGCATGGTCATATGTTATGTATTTGGAGGACAAGTTTTATTGCGGTCTTAGACGTTACGCAAATCCTCAAGGTTGATACGGTTAGGAGGGATGAAAGATAGGTTTATTGCTTTAAGAAACTTCAAACTGAAAAAAAAAACACATGTAGGCCTACTTATCATTCCCAAGAAATAAATTCTTATTTATCATATAGGCTACTCTAATAACTTATCCTTCATAGAGGAAAACCAACTAAATTTATCCCTGGTTAATTACATATACATCCTCACTAACAGACATTCATTCTCTCTCTATATTAAACACGTTTTATTTCTCTTTACGTTGATTAATTAATTATTTTTCTTCATTTAATTATTCATTTAGTTGACTTACGCACTTTGACGTCTTCAGAGTCGCCGTCTTCTGTTGATCGGTTCTACCTCCGGTTTCTTTCCTGCATTTGCTCCTCGTAGTCTGGCATCGGCAGCTAATTCTCCTTTCCTCTTATTTATCTTGGAGCTCCGTTGCTGGCGTCCATGATCAGCAGTCGCCTGATTTTCTCGTTCAATTTGGTCACTGTTCATCTATCACACGGCACTAGGAATCTTTTGTTCAGTACTGTTCAGGCCACATCGTTGGCGCGACATTTGTACCGGGAATTAAATTTTACAGTGATAGATAAACTATTTATTAGTAAGGTAAATAGTGATCAAACTAATTTTAGGTGACGTGACAGAAGAATTTTATTAATTATCTTTTCTCTCAATAGAAAAATATACACTTTGCCCTTACAAATTGGCTAAGGAACGGTCAAAACCACGACTCAAATTTAATAATGCTTATCGCGGATCTTCTTTTATACGTCCCTCTTAATGGGAACACTCACTCCACGCACTTTGACTATCGGGGAGCACTCGTCCCTCTTACTCTGTATGGTCTACGGATAGGGCGCTCGCCCCACTTGCTTGACTATCGGGGAGCACTCGCTCCACTTACTTGATTTTTAACTTACATAACATTTTATATTAAATATTTAAGAAAGTCGTGGATTTGACTTATTTTTCCGTCGCCATTACAATTTTTATACAAAATTTTCATTGGATAAAATAAATCTTTTGACAAAATTTTCATTGGATAAAATAAATCTTTTGACAAAATTTTCATTGGATAAAATAAATCTTTTGACACACCTCTATAGGCTACATGTGCAAGTCGATATAGGCCTACTAGATTTAGGGGCGTGAACTTTTACAGGACTATATTCATTTCCAAGTTATTCGAGGTCAATAATCTCTCTAGCTGCCTGCTATGTTTTTGGAGGCTACATTATTTTTTCAGTTTGAAGGTTCTTAAAGCAATAAACCTATCTTTCATCCCTCCTAACCGTATCAACCTTGAGGATTTGCGTAACGTCTAAGACCGCAATAAAACTTGTCCTCCAAATACATAACATATGACCATGCAATAAACTTAAGCTATTTCTCTAACTTCAGACGTCCTCAAATAACTAAAAACGCCGCTGTCGGCAATTACTTGTTTACTAGAACATATTACATTATTTTACAATCAAAAGAGCCCTCCAATTATACCGGTTCATCTTCCACTCAACAAGCACAAACACAAATAAATATTTGACATTATAGATATATACTATACTAATTATAAAGAGTTAAAAATATATTAAATTTTGCAATGTAAATTTCATATGCGAACAACATTTTATACGATAAGTTTAATAGTAATAATATTAATAATGAAAATAATAATACTAATAGTATTATAAATATGATAAATTATACGAGAAACGCCAATTAATATAAGTACCTTACACTGGGTAATGATGACGTCAAGGTTAGAGCAAATATAAATTTAGATTTATTTTAAAAGACGCTAACGTCCGGCAGCCCCTTATTTCTTGTGCTAGGGAATTCCAGTTGCGAGAAGTGAAGATAGTATATTACATTGAGTGATGTAATGTCCTATGTTGCGGTATATTAAGCAAGAGACTATGTTGTGATCGTGTGTTTAAGTTATAGTTGGAGGATTGATACTGGAAACGAGATGATAAATAATTGGGAGTCGAGGTGTGTAGGATCTTAAATAAGAGAATTAGACATTGTAATTTTCTTCTATCTTTTGGATGTAGCCATGAAAATTCGTTGAATAATGGAGAAATCTGATCGTATTTTCGGACATTAAATATGAATCTGATACACATATTATGGATATGCTACAGTTTGTCCGACAATCCGTCACTTATGTCAGTTAGTAGATCGTCACAATAGTCAAAATGCGGCATCACTAAGGTTGGGATTAAAATTATTTTAAGAGCTGTAGGAAGAAAATATTTGAGACGCTTTAGGGAATGCATTATGGAGAAGATCTTTTTAGATGTTTGTTCTACTTGGGCATTCCAATTTAAATTAGAATCTAAATAAATTCCCAAGTTTTTAACGACGTCGGTTAAGGAATTTGTTTGTTAAGTAGCATGATAGCCGGCATATTGCTACACTTAGTAATCCAATTTTACTGTTTAACGAACGCAACCTTATTTTCTTTATTAACCCATTCGCCTCAAAAGACGAGGTAGATTCGCCGGACGTTAAATGACCTTCAACTCAGAAGACGAGGTACACTCGCTTAACTCTGCTGTTATACATTTTGCAATATTTTGTACATCCCCTTGTCGGGATAATCTTTTGTTAACATTTATGAGTAGTAGAGGAATGTAGTTTGGCCTTCACGCCTATTCTGATCTCTAGTACCGTTATCTTTTGCTTGTTTTCAATGTCTGTAAATTGACAATATAATTTACGGTAACTTAAATCCGGTTTCTGGGGAAATACATTGAGCATTTAAACCTGAAGCGAATGGGTTAATTACTATTTGTTGTGTTTGGTTTCGGAAAAGGTAAAATTGCAGTCGTTCGACTGTCGAAACGCGCGCGCGCACACATACACACACACACACACACACACAAACACAAACACACACGGGATAGGTGAGGATTTTTTATACATTTTATACCTCAGTAGCTGCATCAATGAATTTAATTAAAAATAAATTGTGCAACAAGTAATCTTAATAATGAGATAACTGCATAGTAAAGCCTATACTTGAATATACTGATTTGCTTTTCTTATCTCTTACTGTACCTCATTTGAGGAATATACAGTCTTATAAAATGGGAGACAAACAGAACATTACAGAATCATGTATTGTAATAATCACAAAACACTCGCGATGGATGAATAAACGGTGGACAATTGTATTAGTAATTTTCATAACCATATCGCAAATCGTATATATGGTAATAATGATTTTTTTCTATATGATGTCTGATTTGAATTTTCTATTGTCTCATTAAATGGCCGACAAATGCAACTTAGAAAATCGGGTAATGAAATAGTCACAAAACCGACGCAAATTTCACCACGGACGAAAAAATAGTTTAAAATGTTATTAGGGTGTTAAAATTAAAATCATATTTGACATATATAATAGTTTAATATCAATAGTACTTAATTTTGTAATACGCTAAATAAAAATAAATTATCTCTAATTAAGTAGCTAACTCACAGACATTGGACGCGCGGACCCTATTCCGAGCTAATGTTTCTAATAATTCCCTGTACAAGTCACCTCCCTCAAACAATGGTTAATATTACTCTCCCACCTCATTCTAGGCCTACCTACTGGGAGCATTGCCCCTGGTTTTCCTACTCGAAATTCTCATGTTCTCATTTTATTCCAAATTCCTGCCACATGTCCTGCTCGTCACGATCTACGATACTTAACTATACTTATTACATCCGGTTTCAATAAAGAGCATGTAGCACGTAGTATTCTCCACTTTCATCTCTCTATCTTTTCATATTTGGTCCAAAAATTTTCCTGAGAACTTCATTCTCAAATACTCGTAATTTTTGCTCTCCCTTAATGCAAGAGAACGTGTTTCGTTTCCATATAACTTGAGGAATATACATTTTCTATATTTTTAGTTTTTTTTAGATAAGTTAAGATGACAAGAGTCGATGTAGTGCATAATAGCGTGCGTTTCCAGAATTGAGCCTATGTTGAATTTTTTCTGCACCCCGTTCCTTTTTGTAATTACAGTTCTTTGGTATTCGAAATTATAACAGTAGTGACACAATTTTTAGTTCATTTTGTCAATTACCAGTAGTGCTGATTCAGTCATTTGTTTCACTATTACAAATAATATAGCAAGTGACTGACTACTGATTCGAAACAATCTTTATCCAATAATTAGTGCAGACCGGAGAAATCGTGTCACGGGGGAAGTAGGGTTGTTTTTAATTACGCGCTCATTACTGGCAGATCTAATGGAAATAACTCATTCAATTATTAAGACAGAACGCTATATGCTATGAGCTCAGAAAGAACTTAACTCGAGAGCTATATTTCTTTCATCGTTGTTACTACTGTATGGCTGCTTGTTAAAATCATCAAATGTAATTATTATGTTTTCTATTATAAGCATTTTAACTCGCTTGTTACAATATTATAAAATATGTAATGATATTTTATCTTTATATGTGTATCAATATGTATGATTATTGTTCAGTGTTACCGCTTTTGTCACCCAACAGATAGCACTGAGCCATTTCATCGAATGGTATAATATGGAGTAATTCGGGTCACATTTATTAGAGTAAATTGGGTCATTTATTTTTTCACTCCACACTAAATTTATAAATGTTATATTAATCGTATGGGGCACGCTACAAGCCGGAAGGTCGAGGGTTCGAGTCCCTGTGGGGTCAGGTTTTTTTAAACTGGCCAAAACCTTCCGGCGGCATTATGGCCCTGGAGTCGACTCAGCCTCTAATTGAAATGAGTACCAGATGCTTGTTCTGAGGGTAATGGCGGCCATCACGCAGGGCTGACAACCCGGTTGACATCAAGTGCCGATTGTCCAGAAAAAGTGGGAACCCCAACCTCCTACTACCCTATGGGCCTCCTGAGGCCTGTAATATAATATTATGTATTATATTAGTAGCCTATATCGCTTTTCCTTCAAACCTGAAAATATCAATACAAAATGTGGGCCGCAACTCGGAAAGCCCCTAATACTTACTGGTATCTGGGGTTAGTTCGGACACATTGAGTAATTCGGACAAAATACCTTATTTTATTCTACAATTGGTGAATCTGAATGAACCGCTGTAGAATTTCCGCACTAGCTATATTTGTGTCAAGGACAAATTCCCTCTTCTAGTTTCAGGTGTTAATCTTGTATTTATGAAGAAAAGCGAGCGCTAGAAGTTGTCATTATTGTCGATTTAATTTTCGTTTTTATTATCGCTAGTAAAAGTTCTTATTACACACATCTAATTAAAGAATCCAGCTGTTGCTAATTATTGACTACAATTTGTCCAGTTGTTTATGATTGTATCTAGGATTTTTCGATTAAGTTTATGTGCATAGTTCAAATTTCATGCTCATACTCGTATATTTGTGAATTTGTTCAACCTGAGGTAAATTCGAACAACGCCACGTTTTTATAATAGAAAATTCGGATGGCAATTATTTTGTAACTATGAATAAATTGGAAGCTACCACACCTACAATTCCCTAGTAAAGCTGCAAGCATAGCGTGAAAATGCTATGATTGCAGCGAAGGACCTGCCTTCGGGCAGAATTGCTATGGATGGGTAATGAAATTACAATTGCTGATGAAGTTAAAACAATTAAATCAGGGAGTATGTCATACCGACAAAACAAAATAAGTATTCTCAGATACCGTTATCCACATTAGAGAATTTCAAAGCAATTGGAAGACCACCTGTCCTTGACGAAAAACATGATCTACAAGGTGAAGTAGAATCGGTCTCCAACTACTGTGAAGTATCAGATAGCGATGGCACATGCCGTAATACAAGTGACTGGATTCAGTGCCAGAAATGTGCACTGTAGTATCAGGAACGTTGTGTTAATGCTTTTGTACGTAAAAAGTTCGTATGTGGTTTACATATGTAGAAACACTCAGATTTTCTTCTGACTCTGTTTACCCCAGTAGTGATATCCATTTTACCCGTATCACCGAGGGAAATCAGGTCGGAACAGAGTTGTTTACAAATTGGATTATCATGGATTAGATATTAATTAAGCAGTGTGGTAAATATCGTTTAGATACATAGGTATGTCTGTTTAGTATTGGTTATGTAGTTTGTTTAAAAATATAATTTTACCCAACATTTTATAAAATGTGACCGATATCCCCCGGTTTCCTCTAATATTATATTATATTACAACATATTTTCGATATGACATGTAGAGATTTACAGGGCAAGTTAGCCGTGCTCATGAGGATTAAAACTCTCCGACGTTTCGTCAGAGACTGTGTCCGGCAACCTCCAGAGACTCCGGCCGTGAAAGTATAAATCAATAGGCCATATTTTGGATACGCCATCTTAATTCCTATTTTACCTCAACATAATCGTAAAAGTCTCAAGATTTTATACGATCCAATTTATTGTGGGCATATTTTACGGATATCTTCATTAACGGCTGTTGAGTAGCGGCTTCTTCTTCTTCTTCTTCTTCCTTAGGCCAAGGCCTGTTACGATCCTATAGAAAATTTTCCCTCTAGCGTTTCATAAGACGGCCCAGAGATCTTCGTCCTCTTGGTATATAATTATAAGCAGCTTTGGGGATCCGATTTGATCTCATTCTTTCGAGATGATGTTTCCAATTTAGATGGTACTGTTTAATATATTCCAAAATTGGCGTGGTCTTCAATTCTTTTAAGATATTGGTGTTCCTTTTCCGATCCCATCTGGCGTAACCCGCTGTTCTGCGCATGAATCTCATTTCACAAGCCGTTATTCTGGTTTCATGTTGTCTTTTTAGGGTCAGTTTCACCAACAGAGGTAATTGCATTACACCAGTTTTCCCTATGTATAATGCATAGCTTAAACTGGCGTAATACAGTGACCTCTCTTGGTGAAACTGGCCCTTAGTATCCATGCTTCACTACCAGGTCAACACTGGTCTAGCCAAAGTGTTATATAAACGTAATCTGGTGTTATTTTGTACAAGGGATGGATTTATAACTTGATTAATAATTCCCAAACTTTTATTATAACTAGTAATGTTTTCAGGGATATCCTTTTCATTCCAGTTAGAGAGATAATATCCAAGATATTTGAGTTTCTTTGGTGCCTTGTAATTTCTTTTTTGTTTCAGATATTACAGCTAATGAAATCCCCCTTTTGCACAATATATCATCTAATTGATCATCTTCATTGTTAATGCCTTTACATTCCATGTGTTAAAAAGCAAAATATGTTTTTCTTCCATTGAGTAGCTGCATAATTATTATTGTTTAGGCTACTTACCAGAGTAATTAAAATCGACATATTATATAATAATATTATAAGTATTATGTGGATTGAATGTGACACATTACGAATTGATTTCGAAATTTCTACCTCAAGCTTCCTGTGACCATAAATATCTCAATTCATCTGTAATAATCCTCTTCCAATATTTTAATGTTAATAATTATTAACACTTCCCTTTTAAAACGAATTCCATTGTCGGACGGAGAAGATTTAAACATTTAAAGCTCTTTTAGCAGATTATTTTCAACTTCTCAAATATCAGCTAAATATCATAGAATTTTAATAACACTTGGATTAATTGTGCACAAAGACGGAGACAATGAATATGTAGGTCTATAAAGCATTACAATAAAATTGGTAAGTACAGCTACCAAGTAATTATTTTGGAATTTTACTTTTAAAAATATGTTTTGGATGCAATTTTACTGTGATAGTGGAATATATTGTAACTATAGTTTGAACAGCCTTCTCACTATGAAGAGTGGGCTTCGATGAGTAGTGCACTCTAAATAAAGAGAACATCTGTACTTAAAAGTTCATGAACTGAATGTCATTTACAAATTGAATCTAATATCTCTTCTGAGTGAATGAATAGCTTAGGTTTGCTCTCGTATTTAATAATTTTCAAGCTAAACACATCTACACTGAACTACAGTTTTAAGATGACATTACAATTTAATATCTCAAGAATGATAAATTACATACCACCAAAAAATGATCAACTTGGGAAAAATTGACGAAACGACAAATTCATTCAAATATTTCTCTGCTGATAATATTCAAACCTAGTGTTGTTTATTTTTATAAAATCTTCATCCAATCAAGTCTTAGGCCTTTAGCCTGTTACGTTTTTTGTTTGTAAAATAAAGCCAGTATAAATGCATGTATATGCCCTATATGTCCCACGTGGGGACATGGGTGCTCCATAGGGAAATTCCTTAATCAGGGTAAAGTATTATTTACCTACATATGTCAAAGAGTGACAGGTGATTATGACATCGCCTCAATGAGATATCTAGTAGGCAACTAAGGTATTACTAAGATGGATGAAAGTCGGTAAAATTTTCCATAAAGGCCTTTCAATTCAGGCTTGCGGATATTTTACTAGTCAGAAAATCTTCCGGACTCGGGACACACAGCTTAAAAGTCCCTCCGGGAGGACTTGTCCCCTGGGTTTTTCCATCCTAAAAAATCCATCTTTCCCGGCCGGGTTTGAAATCGTGACCCTCGGGATATAATCACTAGACCACTGCGACCGACAAAATATAGTTTAGTAGTTCATTTTTCTTTCAATATCTCTGACAGCATAAACAAACCTAGAATTATATACATTTCTTCTACAGTGACAGGCTGCGAAGATCCTATGGGTGGACGAAAATTGAACAAGTTTAGAATATTTGTATTATTCTGCTTATATGATTATTTCTTGAACACAGCGTCTCTGTCCAAATATAATTCGAAGCATACTAGAATTTCACAGAGGTTTTGAGCTTCATTCTGGTGTGCAGGAGCTACACAAAATTGTAATTTTGTCCAATAAAATTATCCTTATTTTCGCATAAAAAATGTATTTCCTGTTCATCACGATTGGATAACTTCTGCAAAAGTAATATACTATTAGACAGATTGATCTGTTGACTTCCTATCTGAGTAAGAATATTTTACATAATACATGAACCAGCTTCAAGGCTCGGGTTTAAAGCAATCACTGCGCAGCGGTTTTCTGGTTAATAAAATTGTAATTTGAAATTTTGTATTCGTCATCTTGTGCCTATAACCAATCATAATACATTCCCCAACAGGTTAATGAAGGTATGTTATATATGGCATGATAAGAAAAATAAATGCCTGAACGGGATTTGAACCTGGGTCTCTGAATTGGTACTTCAGCCTGATATCCATTACACCACCTGGCAAATCTAATTCAAACACTTATTTTTCTTAAATATACACTCTCCATTATTACAAGATGTAGTGAGAACTCGGTCTTCACTGCCACCTGGTAGGCTAACTACTACAACAATTAAAAAAAATTAAAGAGAATATTTTTACTTTGTAGCAGTGACGCTTTTTCGGTGTTATAATTAAATGTTTGACATTGCTGAATGTCAGGAATTTAATTATAACATATATACATATACTAGAAGTCCCAGCCACGCGTTGCTGTGGCTATCGTATACGTTAAAAATTCAAATTAAGTTGCTTTCTTTCAGCCAGATTACTTAAAACTAATACTTACATAAAACATTAATAATATTGAAAATAAAATAAACACTGAACACACTTAAATTATGAAATAATCAATATTTGTAATTCAATTGAAATTAGCGGTTGCAACAAAAAGCACAGCCATCTGGTACTCTCTTTGTTAAATAATAAACCAATTACCTTACCAAATTACCTTACACCGCCATCTGTTAGAATCGTATGGAACTCACAGATAATACACCGCCATCTGTTAGAATCGTATGGAAACTCACAGATAATTAAAACTCTTTGTTAAATAATAAACAAATAATTTGAAATAAAAAATAATGCGACTACAAATTTAGTTATAAACTACTCTAAGTCTCAAGTTAGATCAAACTGCACACAGTGTGCAAAATGTTTTAAAATCGGTTTCAGTAGTTTAGGATTCCATCGCGGACAAACAATGTGACACGAAATTTTATATATATATATATATATATATATATATATATATATACATTTTTTTTTTTATACATCTATATATAAATATGTGTGATGGGTGTGTGGGTAAGGATTCGTTTTATATTTTTCAACATTTTCCAGAAAAAAATTAAGATTTCACCACACATACAACTAAAAATTCAGTTTTCATAAATGGAAAATAGCCTATAAGTAATCTAATAATAGTAGTAATACTAATAATAATTAGCAGATGAAGACTTTGTTATATTCGTTCCGTGTCTACATTGACATTTTACTAAAATTGAGATATTTTTAAAACTGTGGCCACGAAAACAGTATAAAAACTTGCTGTTCGGGTCAGTATGAGTTGATATTATCATGTACAGTGGGAGGCGGCATATGGTAACTCGTAGGTGCGTACAGCACACAGAATCCGGCACTCAAAGGTTAAGTCGGGAAAAAAAAAATTGGTACAGTGTGGCTACAATGTATAATTAAATATGACGAATATATAATTGAATATACATCACTTGCGATGATACTCTTTAATTAAGTAAACAGCTAGAGCTTTGCTTGTGATTTGTGAGGTAGCAAGTTCACAACCACGTATTTTTTAATAGTACATACACTGTTCCCTAATAATTGCATTGTAGATATAGCGTACGATATAATCATTTATGTTTATTGTAAGATGTAAGACTAATTTTTGTATTTTTTCTAACATGCTCCTTAATGCCTTACTTCTGCCTGGTAATATACAATTATAATTATTATATTATTATTGTTATTATTATTGCTTTTATAATATTTATACTTAGGTTTGAACATAGTAGAATTTTGCTTAAATAAAAAACTAATTTATAATAATTTTATTGCAGCCAAATAGCCAGGATTAAAGTAAGAATACATTTTTAATTTACATTTTTGCATATTCACAAATTGTCTTTGTTCTTTTTGTGCATAGCTCAATGTGATATTGGTCACATGTTTTTAGCATAGCATACATTTACAGTCTATATTTGGTTCATGGAATTTTTTGTTCTTGCATATCAGATGGTGGAAACCGTGGATTGCCAGCCTAGTGATGACGTGTCTCATTTCGAAATTGTCTTTTGTCCATGCACCGTCCATCATGGCCCCATTGCTGTAGAATTCTGGGTGTATTTCTTCTCTTTTTCTACTCAATGTAGCTTCTGAGATGAGCTGGTTCTGGGTAAGAGTATGCTTGTTCTGAGGTCGTCGATGAGGAAAGTTTCCTTCACCAGTAGGTATGCGAGTCTTGAATGCGTTACTTTTGACACTCCTAATACTGCCTTTATATATATCGCTTTCACCCTTTCTAGAGAGGAAAGATTCTTCATTGTTAAATGTGTCCAGATGATGTCTATGCCATATGTCAGTATTGGCAGAATTTTTACTCTAAATAACATCATTGCCGTCTCTAAGGTGAGGGATCTAATGTTTCTTATTTCGTGCATTGCCATTATTGCCTGGGTTGTCTTTTCTGTGATATGTTTTGCGAAGCATTTTGCGCTTGCTTGTAGCGTGATGCCTAGGTATTTGAAGTCTGATACTATTTTCAGTTTAGTTTCCCTTATGTATATCTCTTCATTTATGGCGGCTCTCTTCTCCGTTTCTGAAGATCATTGTGTCCGTTTTTGATATATTAATGTCCAGCTTGTTCTTGGAGCACCATTTTTCCACTTCGTTTATTGTTTCCTGAAGTGTTTCTTATGTCCCTGTTACTGATTACGATGTCGTCCGCATATGCGCACGAGAAGATATATTTTTTGGGTAATTCTAAGGATTTCTTCGGTTGCTAGTATAAACAGTAAGGGGCTTAGTGGATCGCCCTGCAGTACTCCATTTGTTTGAATGATTGGTTTTGACATGACTATGTTATCTGAGACATTTATTTCATTCCAGCCCAGCAGTGTATCGATGAGGTTCGTCCATATGTTGTTGTTTCCTAGTGTCTCCTTTAGTTTTTCTATCACTAGTTGTCTGTCTAGTAGATCGAAGGCCTTCGTGAAGTCTATGAAGAAGGTATAAAATTTCTCTATGTCTTCTAAGGCTACCCAAATATGTTCCAACAAGAGTTCGATTGCGTTTAGGGTAGACTTTCCTTTTCTAAACCCGAATTGATTTTCTGGTAGATGCTCATCTGTTTCCTCCCTTATTCATCCTTTTATTAATTTGGTGAAAATTTTGAAGGTACAATTTTCCAGAGCGATACCTCTGGTCTAACAGATGTGCCGTGTCTTTTAAGTATTCATTGTATATTCCGTCCGGGCCCGCTGCTTTCTTGTTTTTGGAGTTACATATTGCATATCCAACTTCTTCTGTGGTCAGGTGTATCCAGTTTGTGGGTATTGGTGTTTACATTTCTTTAGGGTTCCTTTTGCCGCAGATTGGTCCCTCTTTATTGAGTATGTTGTTGAAAAGCGACTCCCATATTTCCTTGTCAATGCAGTGTGTTTGCGCTTGTTTCTTAGGGTGGAGTGTTAAATGTGGGTTTTTCTTGGCCTCCTCCGCTAGGATCCTGCCCTCTTTCTCCAAGAGGGCGCTTTTCTTTCTTTTATTATTCTCTTGTAGTGTTTCCTCTTCTCGGCGTATGTGAGTAGAAGAGCGTGGTTCTCGGTATTTTGTTTCAGTTGTTGTAAAGTATCTAAGGTATCTCTTCTTAGCCTGTAGCATTCATTATCGAATCAGAGTTTTGCTCTTCTTTTGATTCGGTGATTCGCGGCTTGTCTTTGTATGTCGCCTAACATTTGAGTGGCTTCCTCCAGTCTCTCATTTTCTATTAGCGTTTCTATTTGCGTTTTTGTCTCTATCTTGGCTTCTACTTTCCCTATGTCTATCTTCCTTGATAGGTGTTGTGTTGTCTCTTCCTGTGTCTTTTCCATGTTCCTTGAATATTTATTTATAGTGGTATATGTATCCTTAAAGCCGAGTGGTTTGCATTCCATAATGTAGTTATATTTCCTGTTATAGTAACTTTTGTGAGTGCGATATCTATTGCACTCTTGCCATTGTGAGATGTATGTAGGTATTTTAGGGTTGTCTAATAATGTGAATCCATCCTCATGTAGTTTTTCCAATACCAACTTAGTTTTAGAGATTTGAGAGTCTAGTCAAAAAAAAAAAAGAAAGAATAACTAATTTATTGCATACTATAATTATCACATGAGGTATGCATCTTGTCACCAAACTATTTTGCACTTTGTGTGTGAGGCCTCGCACGCGTGTAGGTCAAGAGTGTGTGTGAGTCCTTGTACATGGCAACGCCGAGCTATATCCCACATAACTCAGGTTGTTCAGGGATGTTTGTTGAATATTTAGATGATACACCCATAACTTATTAATAGTAGCAAAAACATGTTGATAAGTGTTAAGGTAAGCTATTTGCTGCCATACATAAATGCACTTCATAATGTGACCGTGACTAAAAATATGTGTTCTGATAGTGTGCATATTTTTCCCAGACAGGTCCTAAACTTAAATTAAAGGTCGATACGTTATAACATTTATCTACTCTATAAATCTATCAGGGACATATGGGGATCATCAGGGTTGAAAGGATAGACATGCGTGAATGTGACACATTACAAACACATTAATCGGGCAGTAAGTGTAAAACCACGATTCTTAGAAACGTATCGTGTTTCAAGGGTCTCAGTTACGTTGCATGGAGAGGGACGCAATATATCCCCAGTAAGAGCATCCTTGAGTAAATGCAAAAACCCAATAGACAAACATACCCCAATTACTCAGCAACAATGATATGTTTACGTTGGGTGTTGAGAGAGGGGAGATAGATAGAGATACAGATAGAGAGAGAGGGTAAGTATTTTAATACTGCCAAATCCTCTGTTTACAATATTTTTATTATAAAAACGACAAAATGTGGATCACACACAAAACTATAGAACGAAAATGCTAAGAACCCTGGGTCGTACCCCACAACTAGTCAAGTCTAAGAACCACGTACAAATTTTAATATATTAAATTCCATGGTGCATTAATGTTGTACATGATTACTAAATACTATAATATCCGGATTTTCTGAGTTTTATAGATTCTGATTTAAATTTCATGCAGGGTTAAGATTGTCGAACAAAGGGGTATATTTAATATACTAATATATTTTTAAGAGGAAATCCTTTTGAAACACCAGCTTTAATCCCACATCGTAAGCTTAATGTTCTTTTACATAGCAAACTCCAAAAACAAGTAATAAACGAAACTCAGCATCAGGAGACCGGAATTCAAGACCTGACGCAGAAACAACTTTTCTTTTTTTTTTTTTTAAATTATGCAAATGAATGTTCAGACTCCTTTGTCTTGGAACGAAATTTACATTTACATAAGTGTAAGAGTGGAATAAAAATCATAAATATTTCTTACTGTTAGTATATAATTTATTGAAGACGAGTTACATCAACAAATGTTTCAAGATGTGTTTAGAAAATGAAGTTTCGAAATATTACAACACATTTTAAAATTGTTTTATAAATATGTTTCGTGATATATCGCGATTAGATATTTAATGGTTGTCTGTCATGATCGATAGAATGTATATAATTGATATCGACATTAATTGATGTCGATGTTATTTTTTATTTGTTTATTTTACCTGATGGAGTTAAAACCGTAAGGTCTTCTCCTCCACTTCACCAGGATTAAATTATACATACAATAAGAATTATGATTGAAAGATAATATATATAGACTACACAATATTAATTTGACAAGGGTAAGAAAGAAAAATAGTAATAATAATAATAATAATAATAATAATAATAACAAAAATCAACGGTTTTTAATTTAAATTTTGAGTATGTCTGTATCGATGTTTTTGATATACTAATAATACGAAATATAGTTAATTTTATAAAAAGGTTCCGCGATTTTTTGACACTCATAATAGTAGATAACGCTGTATATTGATTATCTTATACTAAGTTCGTATTTCTCTCACACTCTTGAGTAACATTAAGAAAGTGGGGTGGAAGTAAACATCAATAAAACTAAATATATGGCCATAATCACAAATACATTTTATAATGGATTTCCTAGATAATGATAAATGAGAGAGATTTTTGAAGAAGTAGCTCAATTCAGATACTTAGAAACGACAAGTTACGACAGTAACTATAATTCTTCTTCTTCTTCATCCTCCTTTCAAGTGATAGACCTAGTGGTCTGTTGCGGTCTCAATCCAATGATTGAAGGGTCTGCCCAGAGATCTCCTGCCTGGAGACTCGTAATTTAATATTTGAGGCGCGACATTCACTCAGTCTCCTCCCTAAATGAGCAACCCAATATTAATATTCGGGAGAGAGAAAATAAATTTATAATAAATAATTAAGTAACCGATGAAATCATCTGACATACACCTTATTTATATTCAAACAATTCAGAAAAATGCGTAGAATTCAATTAAGTAATTATTTATCAAAAATTAAATCATCCCGTGGAATTAATGTGATGAAATAAGAACGTTCAGTTATGAGTAATGTAGGGAAAAGGCTGATGACTTTAACGCACTCTATTGTATGTTGATGGGCTCGAGGCACACGCACAATATTAAAGATCTAAAGAATTATTTTCAGTCCAGAGGATTAGATGCATTTTATTCAGCCAGTTAGAACTGACAATGCCCAAGCCTTTTACGCTGGACACTTGAATACAATAGGAAATACATTGCTGGGAATTTTGTAAACTCAGTAAACCAGCGTTTTTACAGATGATGATGCAAACTAATTAGAGGCGAAAGAAGCCACCAGAACATTCTAGAAAATATTGGAAGCCAAGCCTTTTACCAAATTAGTCGGGGATTCCCAGGCTTGTTGCATAAAAGTATGTCCCAACTATATCTAATCTGAAAAGAAGGAAGGTCCTAAGGCAATCGTTGACGTCACAGCCAATCATATACCCTGAAAGCCTTTCCATCCCAAAATTATAAACAAATGTACCAATGATCTGTAATTTTACATTTCAAAGGGGGTGTACCATACGGTCTCAAGATATGGAAGGGGACAACGCGAACTCAGCTCATGGCTAGGAAAGCGAAACAAAAATTAATACATTGTAAGCTGAGATTATCCGGCAGCAGTGAGCAGCACTGGGACTCCAGTTAGTACGCGTGGCTGCTTCGACATATGGCAGGCTGGATCCCAGTGAGTGCAGGAATCTGCCCACCAGGTGGCAGCAGAAGGCGGTAGAGACAGGTTGGCAGCACTGACGGAAGGAGAAGTAAGAAGAAGAAGAAGCCATCGAGATGCATTCTAATGGTGCTTGTGGAAGAAGACAGACGCGACTGTTAGTGTGTTTGTGATTGTCCACGTGTTTCTGTTAGTGCTTTATTCATCCTTCTAACATATCACAAGTGGGATTAACTCGAGAAGAAAAACAAGTATCTTAATTGTTACCAGTTTTGGCGATTACATAATTATTGTTTGTTATTTATCGTACAAAAAAATGGCAGCCAGCATGTACAGGGAAGATTCCATGCTGGACCATGATATGGAGGTAGAGGACGATCGTTCACGTGACGAATAGACTCCGCTTTCCGGGGCCAGCGTGGATGGCGACCTAGGACATCATCTGGCCATCGACGCTAGAGATAATAACGAGATGCAGGCGGGCACCCATGCGGCGGCCACGTGGGCGACGATCGATCCCTAGTGGTCGATAATGGTGGGCCAGCGGGTAACCGCGGGAGGGTGAGTGAGGCGGCTCGGTGAGACCCAATGCAACTGTCGGTGGTCCAACTGCTTAGCCAGCGAGAATTGGCTATGGCGATCACGTCAGCGGTGGAGGAGGAGGCGGCTCGCATTTTACGAGGCGTGGAGGAGAAGTTGCGCGAAGCGGGTGTCTCCCCTAATACTGGAGGTGCCAGTGGGGATAATTTTAAGACACCCAAGGGGCGCTCTCGTACACATGGTGGGTGTTGTATTGGAGAGTGCGCCTCTAGCGCGAGCGTGGCCAGTAGCGCGAGGGCTGCTCGAGCAGGTGAAGAAATTGTGGACCAGTTCGATCCCGATGATCGGGATTGAAACATCGATCACAGGCTCCACAAGATCGATCAACTGGGTCGTATCCATGGTTGGTCCGAGTACGAGAGATCGTGTTATATGCAGGCGAAACTCCGCGGGGCGGCAAAGCCGTGTATTAATCGCCTCGATGACTATTACCTCTCGTGGGGAGAGTGGAAGAAGGCCCTGCGTCGCGCCTTTCACGGCGACATGATTTTGCGGAGTCATTGGAGGAGCTGGTAGCAAGGCGTAAGCTGCCAAGAGAATTCATGACTAAGTATTGCCATGAGAAACTGTTGCGGGATTACGGGAAAGAAGGCCATGTCTTGTATAATCAAGGGCCTCCCGCTCGACCTACAGGCGAATGCTCGGGCCTTCAAAATATAAGACCCCAGGTGACCTGTACTCCAGATTTCTGGGTGGGTTAAGCCGCTACCAGGCGAGCGGCTAACCCCACCCATCGAGCTCCCGAGGGCGAGAAACGGAGAGAGTACCTGGAGATGGAAGGAAGCAAGCTCGTGCGGACAGCAGGCAGCAGGCAACTGGCGAACGGCGCAGTGAAGCGTCGGGTCCGATGCTATAATTACCAGGAGTGGGGGACACATTTAGGTCGCGACTGTCCTAAAGCGAGGCAAGATCGATGCCAACGATGTGGCAAGAGCGGCCAATCAAGATCGATCTGCCCAACGCGAGCCGCAGGAGAATCTCAGGACCACACTGCTATGGTAAGACTTGTAGACTGTAATAGTAGTAATGTCTATAGGAAGGCCGCATGGGCTAAGGATGAGAAGCGCATCACAATCTACATAGATACAGGTAGTGAGTATAACATTGCCACAGTGCATTGGTGCCCAGCAGGCGGCTGAGGGAGGGACGCGTCCGACATCAGTGGTCTCAAGATGTTTCGGAGGCGGTACAAGAAATTCTTGTTGCAGGTGATGTCACACTGAATATTAGAGTGGATGAGATTCGGCTACAAGTTGATGCCATTGTGGTCACCAGTGGTTTGTTAGACGTGGGCTTGCTTCTAGGACAGCCAGCACTACAGGGTGACGTGGTATTGGTTGTGTCTGGAGGAACAGCCACCTTGTTGCTTATGGAACCTAGTGTTCACATCAGTGAGTTACATGTGGACGCCATGGCGAACGGCTCCGACAGATACCAGGTAAGAGCATGTTCAGATGTTTTGTTGGCTCCAGTTTCAACCACCATGGTTAATGTCAGGGTAGTAGGTGCATACCCTGGCACAGAGGTTTTTTATGGGGAGCCGGGGTCATGAGGAACGGGGTACCTGGATTGCAGTGCCAAACGTGGTTATACCATCAGATGGGGAACAACAGGTGGAGGTATGAAATCTGAGTCCGAAGCCCCTATTCTGTGAGGTGGGTCGTGTGTTGGCGAGATCTCATCGTTTTGACACCCGTCACACATCACAGGTAAATCGGGTGTTGGCAGATAACCAGCATGACATTGAAATGGAATTCTCCAAAATTGATATAGGCGATATTAATGAGGATGAAAGAACGCAGCTGGTTAACTTGCTACAAAGAAGGGCGATTTTCTTCTCGACTGGCGACAATGATCTCGGGCTGACTCGTCTAGCCGAGATGAAGATTCAGCTAACATCCGACAAGCCAGTGTATCATCGTCCTTACAGGCTTTCTTTTGCAGAAAGGAGAAGGTACGCTAGAATGTGCGAGGGCTGTTAGCGAGTGGGGTTATTCGTGAATCAGAGTCTGAGTATGCGAGCCCTTTACTCCTAATTCAAAAGACAAATGGAGGCATTCGGATGTGCTGTGACTTCAAGGCACTTAACCGGGTAACGATGAAGTACAGGTATCCAAAGCCTGTAGTGAGCGAACAGCTGGATAAGCTGGCAAGGAAGTGCTACTTCACAACCCTAGATCGGGCGCAGGGTTATCATCAAGTCCCAATGCATTCAGACTCAATCCAAAATACAGCTTTTGTTACGCCTGATGGCCACTGTGAATATCTGAGTGTGCCGTTGGGCTGGGGAATGCCCCAACAGTGTTTCAGCGGGTGATTAACATTATGCTGAGTGGACTGGGCACTGATACTGTACTTGCCTACATGAACGATCTCTTGATCCCATCCACGGCGTTGGAATCTGATCTGGTGCTTCTGGAGAGAGTGCTGGAGATGGTGGCTAAGGCAAGACTGAAGCTGAACTTATCGAAGTGCTCCTTCCTGAAGGACCGATTGGAGTATCTGGGTCACGAGATCAGTGCAGCAGGGGTGAGTTCAGGGGAGGAGGAAGGCGCAGGCGTTGAGTGAGTTCCCGGTCCCTGAGAATGTACATGGTGTAAGGCAGTTTCTGGGATAGGTCAGCTATTTTCGTAAGTTTATCCGAAACTTCGCAGTCTTAGCCTGACCACCGACTGACCTCACTCGGAAGGATTGTCCCATGACGTTGGGGACCTGACTAGGTATGAGCCTTTCGGAGATTGAAACTGTCTTTGGTGGACAGGCCAGTCTTGGCCCTGTATGATAGTGCAGCCTAAACTGAAGTGCACACGGATGCCTGTAAACTGGGGCTTGGTGGGATGTTACTGCAGAGGCTGAAGGATGACAGTCTTAAACCTGTGTTATATTTCAGCCGAGCTACCAGTCCAGCTGAGCAGGTCTACAACAGTTATGAACTAGAGACACTGGCGTTGGTGGAAACGGTCAAACGTTTGCGGGTTTACATGGTAGGTATTCATTTTAGGGCGGTCACTGATCGTTCTGCAGTACGTGCGACCATGCTGAAGAGGGACCTGATGCCGCGAGTGGACCGGTTGTGGATGGCTTTGCAGGAATACGACATGGAGTTCGAATATCGTCCTGGAGCCAACATGCAGCATGTAGACGCATTGAGCAGGCACCCAGTGAATGTGAATCTGGTAAGGTTGTCTGATGATGATTTGTTCTTGACTGTGCAGTTACAGGATGACAAGGCGCAGGCAATAGTCGCAGCATTGGCTGAGAATACAGCAGACAAGGGCCTCAAGGCGAATTATGTGGTGCAAGATGGCAGACTGTATCGAAAGACCCAGGTGGGGAAGAGGCTGTACGTGCCAGCAAATGGCAAGGCTTAACCTATTGCGTAAGCATCACGATGAGGCTGGTCATCCAGGAAATGAGAGGTGCTTGAAGTTCCTCAAAGTGACTTAACGGTTTCTGAGGATGGGACGTTTTGTGCGTAAGTACGTAGAGGTATGTCTCAGGTGTGCATTCAGCAAGGGGTTACCATTGGCGGCGGGAAGGCGTACTGCATATCATTAGGGAACCCTATGTGCCCTTGGACACGGTGAATGTGGATCACCTTGGCCCTTTTGTTGCAAGGAGTGCAAAGGGTAACAGCTATGTACTGATGGCGGTGGATTCCATCAATAAGTTCACTTGGGTGAAGGCTACCTGGACTCTACATTCGGCAGAAGCCATTGAGAAATTGAGAGAGATATTTGGCAAGTTTGGGTATGCAAGGAGACTGATCTCTGATCGGGGACTGGCGTTTACCAGCAAGGGGTTTGCTGAGTTTCTGGCGGAACGAGGTGTACGACATGTCCTCAATACTATAGCAACACCTCGGGCGAATGGTCAGGTAGAGAGACAGAATCGCACTATCCTGAGTGCGATTGGTGCCAGCACAGACTGAGAGACCCGATGGGATGAGAAACTGAGTGAGATTGTGTGGGGAATGAACCGTTGTGTTAATGCGAGCACTGGGTTCTCCCCAGCACAGCTCATGTTTACTCACCAAGGGGGTGCTGTGGCGGATTTGACTGGTGGAGTGCAGGCGGCAGAGGCGAGTGAAAGGGTCGAATCCCTCGTAGTTATACGGCAAGCTGTCCAAAGGCGAAGGGACAGGGCGAGGGAGAACCTGACCAAGGCGGAGTTGGCGATAAAAGCGCACAATGACCGAAGGCGTAAGGTTGCTACCAAGTACAAGGTAGGAGACCAGGTGTTATGGAGAGAGGCGAACACGTGTTCTGGCGATAAAGGGGTAAATCGCAAATTACTGAACAAGTATGGTGGTCCCTATAGAGTTTCCAAGGTGTTGGGGAACGACCGCCTACCAGGTGAGTACTGCAAAAGGCATACGCAGGCTGTGGCTGTGGATTCTCTCAGACGATATCATAGTACAGCTCCGGGCGATGAGCAAAATAACTATGATAGCGACGGCAATGAGACCGTCGATGATCGACAGGATCTGATTGATCTGCTTGAGAGCCAAACAATTAATGAGGGCATTCATGTTTGCAGGATGGCTGAGTGTCAGCTGAGATTATCCGGGAGCAGTGAGTAGCACTGGGACTCCAACTAGTACGCGTGGCTGCTCGATAGTTGACAGGCTGGATTCCAGTGAGTGCAGGAATCTGCCCACCAGCTGGCAGCAGAAGGCGGGAGAGACAGGTTGGCAGCACTGCCGGAAGGAGAAGTAAGAAGAAGAAGAAGCCATCGAGATGCATTCAAATGGTACTTGTGGAAGAAGGCAGGCGTAACTCTTATTGTGTGTGTTTGTGATTATCCACGTGTTTCTGTTAGTGCTTTATTCATCCTTCTAACAATATATAATATCTCTCGTGTTGCCAATGCGGTCACAAGAACTCCTTATTATGCTATCTAGCACCAACATAACTTATTCTACTGAGTGACTAAAAGTAGGAAATTGTAAATTTTAGTATAGTCCTTGTCACTGGATTTAGTCGCGTTTGAAAGGATTCATATAAGTGATTCATATAAAGTTTGAATAAAAACTTCGAGTAAAATCTCCCACGAGGATAGAAAACGAGATTACCTATTAATTATCAGTAAATCAAAGTCTCCATACTATTGAACGAAACCAAATGATAATTACCGCTTGCTGTAACGCCATTTAAAATTGTGTGTACCAGATACGTGTTTAAAAGTCATTAAAGTTAGACTGAATCTACAATATTTTCGTCTTTTTTAACGAGATATAATCGTGTCCGCACAATCCTAGTGTATCTCAGGACCAAGACCATCCCATCCTACCACAACCCACTGAGCTACACGAGGTCCTCGACTAAAAGGGAATCCTTTCTAATTCCTGGCGCCCACTAAATCCCGTCTTCACTTTTTACCCTTATACTAAGCAACCATTATCCCGCTACATATTAGATATGGTATTCATGTTCTGCTCATTCTTCTTATGTGAGATTTCCAGTTGTTTCTGTATTTGTGTACATATTCCATGACTGATTCTGTTTGTAATTCTTTGAGAATCTCAGAATTCCTTTTATGGTCTGTTCTTAAGTAACCTGCAGAACGTCTCATAAATTTCATTTCTGCCGCAGTTAGTCTTTGCTAATCTACACTGCGATTTGTCCAGACCTCACTGCCGTAACATAATATGGGTCTAACCAGCGTTTTATAAATTCTAGTTCGTATGTGTTGCTGTACTGTGTTTGGTTTGAAAATATTATTTATAATTCCTGTTACTCTCTTAAATTTTATAATTTGTTCACTAAAATCGTTTTCCTCTTTGTATGTAACTTGGTATCCGAGATAGTTAAATGTATTAGTTTGTCCTAATATTTTATTATTAAAAGCAGTTTTATTGCGAACTGGGTCTTTTCCTAGGAAAGCGATTTTTCTGTTGAGATTTCCATGTTGTAGTTTATTGCAATTTGGTGAAAAGAGTGGACTGAACGTTGTAGGTTATCTTCTCAATTCGCTAGAAACAAAATTACATCTGCAAATAATAGGATGTCTAAATTATATAATCTATTAAGTTGTATACTGCCATGTGGTTGTAGTCTCCATTCTATAATAATCGAGTTCAAGTATATTATGAAGAGCATTGGTTAAATACCACAATCCTTGTCTAACTCCTTGATTAATTGTTCTGCATTCAGAGATTTTATTTCCAATCTTAACTTGGATGTAATTATCATAAGTAATGCCACGAGTGATTTCCAAATTAACGATAAATTCACGACTCACGAAGTGAGGAGTGAATTTATGTAGATAATTTGGAAATCAAGAGTGGCATTTGTTAGGACTATTTAACGAATAAAATTAAACTGTATACTCACAAATCATTATGTAACTATAGTTATTTTAAAATACTTATATATTTAATGTAAACGGCGATGTATCAAAACAAATGGGAAACGATTGGTGCGCTTCATTTCCTTCTTCTGTTTATCACTGCAACAAGGTCATAAAAACTCCGCCATTGCCGGTCCCAATCCCGGATGAGAAAGGAGGAGGGGGAGGACTAACACCTCGTAGAGAAAACCTTGGTTCAGCTGGCCCGGCTGATAGTACCATGTGAGGGCCCCTTACCAGGGAACGGTGAAGACCTCAACGGCAATGAAGGCGGAGAGGGATACCCTTAATACGGCAGATTTGGCGGAAGAGGCACCCTACCCTCACTCAGGAAAAGAGAGAGGAACCGCTGCCTTGCGAAGAAGAAGAATCTTCAAAGGCTAAGGGAGCATCCCCTACAGAAAAGCATGCTTTTCCAAGAGGCATTGAGGTGGCAACCCCACCACTGGCTTACCCAACTATAGGCTGGTAACTTCTAATGGGGAAAACTTTGAATACTCGAAACACTACAAGAAATAAGCAGAAAAATGTAGAGGAAACCAAATACAAACAATAATCTTTGCAGATGATCAAGTATTTCTAGCGGAGAATGAAGATGATTTGCAGATATCTGTGTTTAAATTGCAGAATAACCTGGAAAAATACAAAATGAAAATATCTGAAAATAAAACGAAATCCATGGCAATCACTGGAAAGGGAATTTCGAGAGTAGAAATAATAATAAATAATAAACCAATAGAACAAGTAACACACTTTAATTACTTAGGTAATAATGTATCACAGTTTCATAATCAGAAAGATGTGGAAACAAATTTGGAAAAAATATAACAGATTAAATGGTATAATTAGGAGAAATTTTGGAAAACAAATGAGGAAAGAAATCCAATTGAGATTTCATAATGCCATAGCCAAACCTGCTCTACTATACGGAAGTGAATGCTGGAAACTTCGAGCAAAAGATAAATCCCGCATTAATAGTTCACAAATGAGATTCCTCCGATCACTAACTGGAGTAACTTTAAGGGATAGAATGAAAAGTGATGAGATAAGGATGCAGTGGAATAGTAGGGAAAAGGTTGAACGTATACAAAATTATCAGATTAAATGGTTCCAACACGTCCAGAGAATGTCAAATTCCCGTTTATCAAATATGATTTACCACCTCAACCCTAAAGGCAATAGAGACTTCGGAAGACCCTTCAACCGATGGAAAGATGAGTTTTTGTAGTCGCAGAACGGGCATCATCACCCGATACTGCATTCGGAAGAAGAAGAAGGAGAAGACCAGATCATAATATAATTTTTTGCCAAAGGATCGCAATGTTGTAAGAATGCACCCTAGTGTAGAAATGTATAACCAACATTATAGGTATTAATTAATTGGATGTCCTATGATGTAAATATATGAAGTGTATTTTTTTTGCAACGGCATTCCCTGGAAAATAATTCGTTTAAGAAAATGCAAACTGTTTTTTTTTGTGGTATAATCAATTGTTACAAATGGTTTTGTATTATCTATCACATGGGCTTTCTGCTGAGATTTATGCACTATATATACAATCTGGTAGCCGTATTTCTTCGAGGGTCAGTCACTGCAAAATAATGCTATGACCTATTCAGAATGTTAAAAAGGTGCTTTGTTTATTATGATAAAACTTTAGTTGGTAAATTTTAGGGGAAACACGACTGTGATTGGCTGTAAATAAGAAATCATTGAAATGTGATTGGTCATTGACTCACATTTGGGGCATGAGTTAAATAGTCCTTATAAATATAATATATAGCTTTTATCAGTTGGTCTGGGATGCCATCATATTTAAGGATTTCTAATAATTTATTTCTATTTACTTTGTCAAATGCCTTCTTCAAGTCAATAAACGCCATGTGTGTTTCAATATTAAATTCTCTGTGTTTTTGTGTTAGAATTTTATTAGTGAAGTATTCATCTGTACAAGATCTTCCTTTTCGGAATCCATTTTGCGCTTAATCTAATAAATTGTCAAAATAATTAGCTAATTTTGATTTGAGTAACTTCGTGTATATTTTGTAGCCCGAGTCCAAAAGTCTTATTCTTCTGAAGTTATCATTGTTATTTATATCTCCTATAAATAAAATTAATTCTTTAAACTATCAGTGATAGTTCATTCTAAATGTGTGAAAATAATTAAATTGTTTCAATGTTTATATATTACACAATTACTTTATACGTAGTCTCTGACGTGTCCACTCGCTGCAGTTTATTCTCTATCACATCTCATTTATCACTGATTTTTGTCCCTGGCAGTGTTTACATAGGCCTTGGACAGAAATTTCTCAGTCCTAAACAGACATTTCCAGCGTAGAAATTTCTGACCATCGATCTTTCTCGAAATGCTTACAGAAATTTCCGAAACGGGAGTCAAGACGCTTGGGTGATCTGCGCGGCTCTTTCGACTCGCGAGTCAGCGACTCACGAATCTATATCTACGAATGCGAAACCACTATTCTAGCCGTCATTCGCGAAATTCAAACGTCGCTATTACGATTCGTTACAATATTCACTATTGGACATTGAATTAATTTGCAAAAATTCCATTGTGCAATGTCATTTAAAACTATTGACAATTATATCGTAGGTTTGAGTATACTGTTATTGAATATTTTTACACCTGAAAGACTGTCTCAAATGCCATACTTCTGTATACAGTCTACAAATTGGTGATGAAACAATTGCGATTTTTTAAATGGGTGTTTCTGAATATAATGGACTAATTCGCTTTGAAATTGTAGCATAGTTACCATTTTCTAAAGTAATTTTCAACGATTGTCATATACTGTTGGCATGTATACTGTTTATTGAATTTGTAGACCTAAGAGACCAGATTTCTAAATACAATTTACAAATAAGTTATGAATCAAATGCAAAATTTCATTATGTGATGTAATTTAGAATGACTGACATTATAAAGTAGTTAAATTTTCATGATGAGATTAATGTGCAACAAATTTTAACATATCCATGTTTTATAAAATTAAATTATCGGAGCTGGTATTTTCCTAATACGGAGGAATCTACTATCTAAAGACAACTACAACAATTTACATGGGTACTAGGTATACGGAATATCAATTCGTCATGTGTGGTCACTCTTGACCGTGTTCAGGCTTATTGATACAAGTTTCCTCTTGTCTGCAATTATCCTAAGTGTTAGTCAGCGTAATGCTCTTATTTATCCATCCTAAGTACAGAGTAAATGGCTACAAATCAAATTAGATACATCACTAGTTCCAAAACCACTCTGACTATTAAATACAAAAGGAATACGATCGCGTTACTGCTCTTTTAGCTGTATAATTCAGTGAATATTGTAAGAAATATATTAAAATATTAAAGCCTTGCGTTATATAAATAGCGTGTTTTACGTCATACTATGTTACTATCGTCACATGCGAGTATTGCATTTTTTTGGTAAAGGGCTTATTAATTAGTTTGAATCTATATAATTTTATGTAAACTGATTGAGTTATGGCATTCCACCATCGAAATGACTAAACTATTCTAATCTCTAGTAATTCTGTCCGAAGGCAGGTCTTTCATTGCAATCATAGCATTTTCATGCTATGATTTGCAGCTTTACTAAGTAATTATAAGTGTGATAGCTTCCCCTTGCTTTGCACACTGGTGATGAAGGTTGATGATAATTATAAGGATAATTATAAGGATGATGATGATGGCTGGATGATTTTCGGGGATCGTTGGGCTCTAAGTTTCCCGACATTAGTCTTACTGGCAAGGAAAAACCCCGAAAGAAACCTCACCCAGGAGCCTGCCCCGATCGATAATTGAACCCGGGCCCGCTGCGTGACAAGGCAACATGCTACCTCGAGACCACAGTGGTGGACACTAAATGATTAGTATATTTTTTAAAAGTTCACTGCATAATAATTCTTCTTTACCTATGTACTATTTATCTCCAAAGAGTCATTGATAAGATAAATCTAAGAACTAACTATCCAAATCAGTGGAACTATCAAAATCTTAGATTCATTGTCGCACGGACATAAGATCTATTTTCATACCTATCCTCAGCTAATATTTTCAAATTATTTACTGTATAATCTACTTCCCTCAAAATCACGTTTAATGTTATTGTCCCATCACATTCTTCATTTACCAAATGAGCGTTTTCCCTCTGATTTTCCTACACGAAGTTTCCATGTTTCAAATCCCCATTCGTTCTACCTGTCTTGTCCATCGCAATCTGCGAGACATATTGTCTCCTATTATATCGGTTGCCCACAAAGGTAATGAATCTCACTGCTATGTAATCTTCTTCATTCGCCTGTCCGTTCGTCTCTCATTGGTAAAAAAAATAACCTGAGAACTTTATTCTCAAACACTCGTACTATTATCACCTCCCTCAAAGTGAAAAACCATGTTTCGCAACCATATAATATAAATGGGAGAATAACAGTTTTATACAATTTCAGTTTAGGATTCTTTGACAGAAATTGGTAAGTAAAGAGTCCCTGCAATACGTAATTGCATGCATTTCCAGAATTGAGATTCTATATAATTTCTTTGTGCACTTCATTTCTGTTTGTAATTATTGTATCTATGCACTTGAATTTAGCGCTCGTATGTCATCGATGTCTCTACAAAATTTATTTTTCAGTTCTTTTTAGAAAAGAGAATTCCCAAAACTGAGAAAACAGTGATAACCGAAGTGATGACATCAATATGGTAAAATAAAGCATCTAATTCACATCTATGGTATGGGATGTTGATTTTCGTTTTACAACAGTGCTATTATTTACTTCACTGATATCATGTAATATCCTATAGATTCTGGGCACTAGTATAACAATTCTCGTCGATACCAATATTCGACATTTATATTACTGTTATTTTAAGGACCCACGCCACATAGACCTTATATGGATACGATCTGACAAGAAAGGACTATTTTCTCCGATTCACATACATAATATTTTAATCACATAACGACGTGAAGGACCAACCATGATGTGTGGTCAGTTATTACGTCCAACTGTGAGACAACACGACAATTTATTTAAGACAAGAAACACCAGTACTTAGGCATTCATACAAAGTAGGTCCAATATGATACGGATGATTATGATGGAGAGAACAATTTTGTACTTAAAATTTCCTGACATTTCATATGGTTGAGGAAAAATCAAGTAAAACTCAACCAATAAACTTGTCTGGAACAGGCCTACTGCCTGTGAGGAAACGACGTTACCGCAAAGACCATACGTATCAGTTGACTTCCTAAGATGTAATGTACATAAAAATGCCGCTTATGAAACATATACAAAAATTATTGAGCTCCCTTTTTACTTTCCATCCTACAGTTAGGCCTATTGGCTGAAATTACTTGAATTTTGTGATTTAAATACTCGGAATTCTTCTTCTTCTTCTTCTTCCCCTACGCACGAAAGCTGACAGCTTGTTACGAATTCATTCACTACAGGTCCGGGGCATAGTGACGTCCTTTCATCGTAGTTGTGGTTTTCCTAAGGGATTTTTCAGCTGAGGTGTCCAATCACGCACTTTTTCACTAATCTATTGTTCTCCATTCTATCTATGTGATCGTTCCTATTTAGTCTTCTATCATTTATCCTAAGGTTTATAGGTTCAATTTCACATTCTTCTCTAATGACAGACCTGCGAATTTTCTCTCTCAGCGATTTCTCTACGATTTTGCTTAAAACTATCATTTTGGTTGTTTCGTTGATTTGTTTTGTTTTTTTGAATTTCTGTTCGGCATTCACAACCATATGTTAGAACTGGTCTTATGACAGATTTGTATGTTCTTACTTTTGTATCTATTCTTAAATTTTTATTTTTCCAAACAGTATTGTTTAAACATCCCGATGTTTGTTTGCATTATTTGCTTGATGGAGAATTTCATCTGTTAATCTGTTGCTGCTATTAATTTCTATTCCTAAATATTTGAATTCCATGACCTGTTCTATACTTTTCCCTTCTATTTCTAATTTAACACGTCGTGGATCCTTGGATATTGCCATTTATTTGGTTTCATTTGTTGAGATATTCATGTTATATTTTGCTGCAATGATTCTAAATTTCTGCAATAGTATTTGTAAATCATCTTCATTTTGTGCAATTAGAACTGTGTTATCGGCATAGTTTATTATCTTCCGCTCTTTGTTACCTATTTTAATTCCTTTTCTAACTTCAACTTTTAGTTCTTTGCTGATTTTATCCATTATTAACTCGGAACTCGATAGGATATATTTCAACATAACGTATAATTTTCATTGAAAGAAACACTGTTACACATTTGTTTATCAAATACACAAAACATTTTCAGACTTACTGTATGAGAAATTCAAAGTAACTATGGAGGTTTTCCGTTGAAAAATAGAACCTAGTTACATGTATAAATGGAATTCAGTGAACAAATTTATGTATTTGAATATTTTTAAAAGTTGAGAATAATGTTTATCTTTCACACATTTATTCGACACGTAACTCTACCTACTCTAAAGTAATTCTCGGGAGTATCGTTCATAATTGCAATACAAGAGATTTTTTTTATATTTAATCCGACAATGTAGTAAAACTCGCTGTTTTTATAGAACTGTACGACTTAAAATTTTAATTTTATATTTGTTATGTACGGCATTTTGTAGCATAAAAATTAAGAAAAGTTAGAATAACAGATTTTTACGTAACTCGCTTTAGGTCATTCATAAATTTAGAAATACTGCTCTTTCATTTTGATATACAAACTATTTTAATGGCTACCAGCCTTAATTTTCTCTTTAATTTTTATAGCAGGTACACATGGTAGCCGAAAATTGTCTCCAAGGGAACCCATTTGTTTGCTTCTTCTTTTCTAGTTTCCAAGTTGCTATTATTTCTGTAATTTCGCCATGAAGTAGCTAACCGTCTTTTTGGCATTACATCCATACATGTTAATCACAGAGGTGGATGATCATTAAACAAGAATGGAAGTGACATATGGTCACCTTGTCGAATCCACCAGCAGTTACAGTTGTTTTTCTCATATAGCAATTTTAGTTTAGGAATCTTAATTCCAAAGCGCATTTGAATTCAACCTATTTTTTATGTACAGTAAAAATTATACAGTTTTATAGGTTTCGAACCTCGATCTCTGAGTTATATTGATAGAAATGGATGTGAGAGAACAAAGACATTAAAATAATGACGCTGAGTTTACATTCGCCTGACTTGTCTGTCTAGCTTCATATTATACGGTTGGCTAGGTTAAGCGCTGGAATTACTGTTGTATGAATGACTCAAGACATGGTAAACACGTTCATTGTTTTCAGTGTGATGCTATGTTAAGACATCGTTGATTAGTTGTCAGTGTGGGGATTAACGTATATGGAGGATATATTCTCTAAACCAACAAAATTTAGATTATACGCCACAACTATAATCCTTTTTTTCTCCCTTTATAATTACCGGTACACATATTCCCTGGATATGTCATTCCACAATTTGGACACCTGTCTCCTTCGTTACGATGCAGATCGCACCTTCTTTAATTATTTCTTTCTTCATATAATAGATCATCGATGATTTGTTTAACCACTTAACTCCCTTTGTATCCTGCATTGCACTACAGTGGTTAAATACTTCTCACTCTGTAAAAGCTCAATATCGTTGTGATTGGTTACATAAGTCTGTATTTTAAATCTTTTTCTCAGATGATTTATTTAAAATAGTCCTTTCTAATCAAATTTTTTATACTGATTCCAGAAATGATTTCCACTTTTGTCTATCTCGTCAGGTTTTTACACAAAATAGGAATTCATATTTTCACGATTTTTAACTACTATAAGCACAAATATATTAAAACTTCATTTCACACAAGATACATTTTTGTTAAAAACACATGTTAAAAATACTGTTGCGGCAAAACTTTCAGTGGCACGAGGGTCTCTTCAGGGCGTATTTAGATTAAGCTTGTTTCTGGGTTCTACCGATGTGAAGGACAAGGAATTTGATGATCAGTAACAATGAGTAGTGTAGTTGATTAAAACGGGTTTATTCTGTGAAACATTTATGAACAACACGATACACAATGAATTAATATGTCTTGAAGGGTACTTGAGCAAATCTAGACTTCCCTAATATATTTTACGTACGATAGACTAATTCACACTTTTATGTAATAATATGGGAGCAACAGGCTCCTCTGAATATTTGTAATATGGTACCACTCTGTTTTGCGAAAGGTAGCCAGTGGCCACACTGTAGATACTAGTATGGGCCACCAGCCACACTCCGTGTGTGTATGAGCTACTAACCACACTGTGATCGTATTAGAGCGACTAACCACACTGTGTTAACAATAACATTTCTTGGCCTTTTATATTAATTTTCCAAGGATGTTTTAAATTGGCTCAAGTATTCCTTTTAACAAAATGTATTGTTTTGCAAATTTGAACATATTCAACACGTCAATCAAATTTACACTTTATAATAAACATTAGTTTCACTTCGCTAGGTACATGTACCTGCCAACCCTTCAGTTACCGTTAACGACTGTGTAACAAAAGGTTATTGTGTGGTCCCAAATAATAACAAAATTAAATCTAGGAATTACTAATGTTAAGTATTCCTTTTAACAAAATGTATTGTTTTTGCAAATTTGACCATAATCAACACGTCAATCAAATTTACACTTTTATTATAAACATTAGTTTCGCTTCGCTACGTACATATACCTGCCAACTTTGAGTTACCGATAAAGCACTGTATAACAAAAGCTTATTGTGAGGTCCCAAGCAATAACCAAACCAATTCTAGGAATTACTAATGCTACATAAATGCCTCTTGAATTCAAAGACATAAAATTGAAAATAATTTTTTCTTTTGATTGAACGTCCACTTCCTAACCATTGTTTGAAAACATAGTACATAAAACTTTCAATACACTTAAACACATTTTGTTTACAATCTTTTACAATTCTTAATGCTTAAATACAAAATATAAACCCGTATACTTATAGTAATAATATATAATAATCCTCTTCTGTCTATATATTTTTATTTTGCACATTACTTTTTTCTTTAGACACACATATTACCGTTCATTCCAACATTTTCATTAGTTCTCATTCGTGGCTCGAAGGGGACCACATGAGCGTTTAGGTTATCCTGTGCATTAGGTGTGGATCCTGAATTTGAGTTTTGGCCGCGTGTGTCATTACAATGATTTCTATTCGACTTGCTCCTAGTTCTTTGAAAATTATAATAACAATTACGATTATTTGTGTTTGCATAGTTATCGTAATTGTGGTCACTTCTCTGATCATTTCTATACTCCATGTCGCGATAGGCACATACTTATTTTCTACAATTCTACCATTTACTAAGGGCCTATGCTGTACGTTAGTACCACCGCCTATACTATACATATTTATTTCCCTATATGCATTATTAATGGGTCGTCTGTATTAATTTTGTCTATTCTGTTTATAATTCCTGTTTTCATTTATTTTATGATACTTGTTCCTAGAATCGTATCTATTCTCCCTGGAATTGTAATTATCCTTGACGTAGCTACCACGTAGCTACCACTACGTCCACTCTCAAGTTCTTACTAGGGTGTTTATCTATACCAAATTTATTCCCATCGGTACCATTTCCTTCCGTTCCTCTATAATTTACCCCCGTCTTTACATATATAGGATCCACAGTTTGAAGTAACTCTAGCATATGATCTATGTCACTTATTCTTGATACTATTAGGCTTGGTTTTATTGATACTGGGTACTGGTATTAACTCAGCCTCAGACGGTGGGTGCGATAACAGTTTTGCCTTTTTCGCTAGCGTCAGGAAATACTCGGAGAATATAACGCCGTTATCTCCTGCGAATATATCATTGCGCAATTCATTACGAATTCTCATCTCCCGTTCTGCATTAAAAAAATTGTTACGGAACGCGCGTTTATACGTTTCATAATCTGTGTCACTTGTAAGGGTCACTTCCACCGAACAAAGCGCATGATTTACCAGACACTTACGGATTACATACATATAATGGTGAGTCGGGATCATTAATTTTCAATTAATTATCCAACTCTTCTAAAAATTGTATAGGGTTACCATCGTCTTTGGGGTCATATTTGGGCAATGGTATATTTAACAGATATGATTAGAACTAGGGCATCGTGTGAATTGTACATTGGCCTACACTTCTCTCTGCTATATCACTAGTGGATTGAAGTGCCGGACTTAACATTCGTATATTCTAAGGGGTTAAGTCGGCTGGTTCGTTCCTAAACTCTGTATCTTCCGAGCACGAAAATTCCAAGTTGTTTTTCTCAATTGTTGCCTCGCGTGAGTATTTGTTAATTTTTTCTGCGAGCGTATTTAATTTTTTGTCTAGACCTTGCACCTGTCCCATTAGTCTCAAAAACTCGATAATTTTCTATTTACTAGTTCATTATATCACTCCACGATTCTCTTTATCATAAGTAATGCCACGAGTGATTTCAAAATTATCGATAAATTCACGACTCACGAAGTGAGGAGTGAATTTATCTAGAGAATTTGGAAATCAAGAGTGGCATTTGTTAGGACTATTTAACGAATAAAATTAAGCTGTTTACTCACAAATCATTATTTAACTGTAGTTATTTTAAAATATTTATATATCTAATGTAAACGGCGATGTTTGAAAACAAATGAGAAACGATAGGTACGCTTCATCTGCTTCTTTTGTTTATCACTGCAACTAGATCATACTATTTCAGAATATTAAAAAGGAGGAGCTTTCTTTAATATGGTAATTATAACACTGATAAATATTTCGTGAAACACGACTCTGATTGGTTGTAAAACAGAAATCATTGAAACGTGATTGGTCATTGACTCCCATTTGGGGCATGAGTTAAATAGTCTCTTTAATGTGATTAGTTAGCGTTATTTCGGATTCTTTTTGGTTATTTTCCATTGACTTTATTTTATTTTCATGATACTTTATTTTGCTCGTCAATTCCTCCCTCATATCTTTCAATTTGTTCCGTTCGTTCCCTAGACTCACTAGCCAGTACAACTTCAACAGTTTCGTTTTTGTCTTTTTAATTATTAACCCTCGTATTGAGGTTCTGAACTGCATTATCAAGCCTGACTAATTTCTCGGTCATGTTGTATACAACTATGTTCAGTTTCTCGCTCATTATCTTATTGTTTTGCTCGATTTTGGTCCTTATATACTCAATCGATCCACTTAATTCATCTCTCAATGACGTATTTACCGTGTGTATTACTTGTATCAGATATTTCAAATTTATCTGGGAACTATTTTGCATTGGCAATTCTCGAGATTCATTAATATTACTCGGGACATTTTTATTACATTCTTAAGTTACCGATATGGAGCTTCCAAAATGAACCTCATTTATACTTACATCAGTTGTAATTAGAGATTCCATACTGCCCTGTCCTTGCGTGAACTAATTATTTAAATTAACATTTTCCCATATTGCAAACTTTTGACTTTTGGCTAATCAACTTTTTATGATTTCTGAGTATCATTTACTTTTAAATAACTATTTGATAAATTCTTATCACTTCAGATTAATTTACATATTATAAGTTACTTATTTTATTTCATTCATGCTCGTATTCGTATTCTTATTTATGAGTCAACTTAAATACACGTGTAATTATCACATTCCGAAGAAAATAACAATTCTTATTTATCATATTATACAATATTTCATAAGGGCAGAATGTAAAACTAACTATAGCCCTGGCTCGTAACACATTTAAAGCAGCAAAAAAATCTCACGTATGGAATTTCCAATTACACATACATATTTCATTTAAAGACATATATTACCATTCTATATTCAATCACATATGTATTACTACCTTCACTTATTAGTTCATTATGTTAATCTTGAATTAATTAATTTTATTTTTGACTTACGCGTACAATGATTTCTTCAGAGTTGCCGTCTTCTGCCGATCGGATCTGCCTCTGGTTCCATTCAATGCTTATTCTAGCTCAGCGTCTGCAGCTGATTCTTGTTTCTTTCTCGAACTTTTCACCTTTCACCCACCCTGTAGCTGACGTCGTGTTAATCACTCTCACCTGGTCTTCTCGTTCACACTGTCACTGATTTTTTTATGTCTGTCACCCAGCGATTAATCTATTGTTGCAGCCCTACGTTGGGCGCCTTTTGCGGAGAAACGTTCGGTGGCACGAGGGTCTCTTTAGGGCGTATTTAGATTAAGCTTGTTTCTTAGATCTACCGATGTGAAAGTCAAGTAATTCGGTGATCAGTAATAATGAGTAGTGTAGTTAATTATAACGGGTTTATTCTGTTAACCTTTTTTGAACAACACAATACACAATGAATTGATATGTCTTGAACGGTACTTGAGCAAATGTGGACTTCTCCAATATATTTTACGTACGATAGACTAATTCATACTTTTATGTAACGATATGGGAGCAACAGGCTCCTCTGAATACTTGTAATATGATAAACTAGCCCACTCTGTTTTTCGCAAGGTAGCCAGTGGCCACACTGTTTATACTCGTGTGGGCCACCATCCATACTCCGTGTGTGTGTGAGCTACTAACAACACTGTGATCGTATTAGAGCGACTAACCACACTGTGTAAACAATAAAATTTCTTGGCCTTTTATATTAATTTTCCAAGGATGTTTTAAATTGGCTCAAGTATTCCTTTTAACAAAATTTATTGTTTTGCAAATTTGAACATATTCAACACGTCAATCAAATTTACACTTTATAATAAACATTAGTTTTCGCTTCGCTAGGTGCATGTACCTGCCATCCCTTGAGTTACCGTTAACCACTGTGTAACAAAGGTTATTTTGTGGTCCCAAATAACAACCAAGTTAATTCTAGGAAGTACTAATGTTAAGTATTCCTTTTAACAAAATGTATTGTTTTGCAAATTTGACCATATTCAACACGTCAGTCAAATTAACACTTTTATAATAAACATTAGTTTCACTTCGCCAACCCTTAGGTTACCGTTAAGTACTGTATAACGAAAGCTTATTGTGTGGTCCCAAACAATAACCAAACTAATTCTAGGAATTAATAATGCTACAATGTAGATAACTGTCCTAATAATTTCGTGACTACCTTGTAACAAAACAGAAAGCAAATATTATTCTGATAATTCTGAAACCTTCTCACCTTTGCTTTCCTTGAAGTTCCTCATGTTTAGTCTCCCTCTTCATCATCCAACTGTAGGTGAACATCATAGCTTAATTCCATGTTCCCTGGTACCTCGTCCCCAACTCTTTAATATCTTGGTGAAAACTTTCACCTTGATTTTCATTATAATGTCTCAGATTTTCGGGAAAGTAATCGATATGGGAATATAGAAAGTGATCTTTCGCACTCATGTTACTATTCAACTTTTTGAAACTTTCCAACATATTTTTTACAATTGCCTTGTAATTAGATTCTTTATTATTCCCTAGAAAGTTTTTAGTAACGGATCGGAAAGTGGTCCATTATTATTTTTCTCTCCCGTTCATTGTTTTTTAATCTATATCCTATACCTGTTTCTTAATTTGCGGACCAACAAAAATTCCAACTTCCGATTTTTCTTGTGTGATGGACGGAAATTTCTTACAAAGCCACCTGAACCAAGGATCATGTGGTAGAGCCCTTATAAACTGCTTCATCAAGCCCAATTTAATGTGTAATGTTGGAAGCAGGACTTTTGAGTGTCTACAAGTTGATGATGTTGGATGTTTTTTTCCAGGCACCACATTTATCCGCCCTGGCCAAACTTTCACACTCCAATATTTTTGCTTTGCCCGACTGTCCCATTCACATGGAAAGCATGGTATTTTTGTGAAACCAGCTTGTTGCCCTAATAGTATCACTATAACCACAGCATATTAACCATCTGTGCTCCTCATACTGAATACTTGTTAATAGCAAATTCATCTTCTCGAATGTCTCCTTCATCTAACCTGAATGGGCAATAGGAATAGACATTCCGATTGTGCAGTACCGACTGCATTATGCAGAAATACACCTATGAGACTCCTCTTAGATGAGTCTATAAAAAGTCTCCACTGACTAGGATCATGCTCAATGTCATAGAAGTGCATTAACTTGTTTGTGATATTACTGTAAACCAAGCAATCATTATGTGAGAATAAAGGAACTAGTTATATTTCTCTGTGTCTGTACCATGAATAATATGTTCCTAGCTCCAGAAGATTCTTACTATAAGCTGTGAGCCAAGTAGTTCTGCAGATCCCTTTGGTATATTCAGATCACGAACTAGATCATTAAGGTCGTTTTGATAGAATCGTTGTGGAGTAAAGCCTTTTTAGGCTGATTTACATATTAAGTATCGTCATCAGTGATGACATTAAGTTCACTTTCAACATCATCTTCTGTCAGGTTCTCTAAAACAGCTAGAGATAGAGGAATAGGTCGCTCTTCCTCATGTGGAACTGGCCCCAATTGCTGAAGGAGTGCTTGGATATACAATTTGGTTCTTGATTTTTAATTATTCCTGAGACCATTAAGCAAACGGAAGTAACAGTCATTAAACTGGTCTTTAGGCTCCCTCCAAGCATTAGGAAACGCAAACGTAATTGATAATATACACTAATTGACTTTCTCTCATTTTCACTGTCGTGGTTAAATCAAATTACTTAACAAGTGGGTTTGAAATAACTCACATTCAGTTTAATATCAAGTAGAGATATTTATGTGAAGGTAAATTCTTCAACTAAATACGGATTGTACTTTACATTATGTAAATGTAACAAGTACAGCGGTGGTGGGCAGTTAAACTGACAGAAAATGTCCGGTGAAATATTTATACAAGCTTAAATACTACAGATTTTCCGGGGAAAATACATTTATGCATATTTTGTTGTTGAAATTTCTTAGTTCTTTTCAGGAAAAGAGCTCGGAACTTTTTTTATTAAAGTAATAGATTTACGGCACATAAAAAAAAACAACCCTCAAATAAGGTTAATATCTAAGCATTTTAACGTCCATCTTTCATTTTTTCGCTAATGACCTGAGTTGTAAAAGACCGTCTACTTCGTCTATCAGTTATAGGTACAACAATATTAGTAATGCCGTTAATTTTCAGTCAAAAATTTTTGTCAAACAAGAATATGGATTTGAGGGCATATTTAATGTACAGGTACTTAACTAATATTGTATCGGTATACGCCTGGCTAGCGCGCGCGGCTACCACGACATTGATTCCAGTTTCTAATCCTGGTGGTTCCAGAGTAGCATTGGGTAGTGGCCCATACCGGGATTTTTCGGATTTTACTCAGGGTTCTCCAGTTTCATAAATTTCATCCAATTAACACTATCCTTTCCACTTCCTTCATGTTACTTCATTTGTCCATCATTCATTTCTTTTCACCCTTCATCTCATTTGATGTTAGGAAAAGTGTTGAAATAATGTGACTTCGGGTAACTAGGATGCTATCTCATGATTCCGAAGCGAAGCGATTAATTGCGGTACAAGAGGCCAAGGGGAAGGTTGTAGTACATCCTCGCAGACACGGGCTTAACCAAAAAATGGCGGTATAGGGAATAGGACCTGGTGTGTCAGACCTAAAAGACTACTTTCAACTAATGTAACTCCGTAGACTTCATTCCACTCGCCCCATAACACTGGAATAGCGCTATAGATATTTGATGTTGCGATTCTTAGGGTAGTCTGTCCTACCAGTCTGAATGAACTAAAATAAAAAAAAACAATAAGTTCGTTAATACGTTCGTGCACATGACCGGAACCAGTCGACATACGATTTGCACCATTTAAAGGAAAAGGACACACGTGTGCTACATGCAGTCTAAATAACAAATAACGGACTCCGACGCTCTTTCTCAAGTTATGTGCCCTCCAATATACTCACTCGTTTAAGTTGATAAAAACTTACAATTTGCACATCAGATCTAATATTCACCAACATTAATGTGATTTTATTGATTTAGTATAGTGGCTCGTACTGGCTTCGAAGAAATCTTCCGAAAGAAAGATCCACTTTTTTCTCAGTTTTCGTAAGCAATGCAACATCTGCTATTTTTATTGATCTCATTCTTGGATAGATGATCTGTAACATATCGAGTCATTAGCGTCCCAAAACAAATCTTGGCGTGAAAAATTGAACAATATTGCCCAATTTTCTTATTTCAGTCTTGATGTTCTTTCACATGCCGTAAATTTTCGGTTTCACTTCGCATCGGAAGGAGGCCATATTCTGAATAAGGTTCTTGAGGGTGTTATGGCCCGGTTGCTGTTATGGCCCGGTTGCTCTTATGGCCCATTGTTTAACATGAACGTAGTACATGAAGCAGCCAGTAGATGGAATTGAACGGCACTTCAGGACGTTCTATAAAAAGTCGATTATGATGAATGGAAGAAAGTTAATCCAAGTAGTCTTAACCGGAAGGCGCCATTTGCTACATGAACGCGAAGCAAGAATCTCGCTTGACATATTTGCTCCTGGTAAGTGATATGTATTTTCATAGCTAATCACCATATTAAATTGATTTGATTGTTGATATTGTTTGACTTGGTTACGTACAATCTTACAATGGAGTAATTTGTAGTATAAAGTAAGAATGACGGTGGTTATTACGTATTGTTTATGAAATTACTCTGTTCGTTGTTATGGCCCACGCATTACTGGGTGGGCCATATCACCAACACGTTTATAATTGTTCAAAATTACTGCAATATTATATAGTTTTGTTCTTTCCAGATATTCAATAATGACAAAAGAAAATACGTCCGATGACAGTCAGTTGAACCAAAGGGGTAAATGGACACAGGAGTCATTATCCAAGGCCACCCGAGAGGTAAAAGAAAACAAGGTTACCGTACGTCAGCCTTCAGACCTACGGGCATATACCCCGTCAACCATTTGACCATTCCAGAAGAGGCATATGCACCCAGCGTACCAACGAATCAACCTTATGACCAAGGAGTTCTTCAAAATAATGAAGAGTTTAATAACCCACAGCCGGGAGTTTCAGGACCCTCAAGCACATCTCAGAAATCGACTGCAACAAAGAATCCTTCTAAATGTCGTCAGCAAAATTAATCATCATCATCAAACTCCGGAAACAATTACGACTATCCTTTTGAAAGTGATGTTTCAGATGTCATCGATTCATTACCTACCTATGTGAATGCTGAAAATGAACCCTCAACACCTCTAAAATCTAAACAAAATTCGCCGGGAAATGCATCAAGAAAATCATCAGGCAGAACTCATTTAATGTCTTCTTCCCCACAAATAAGAGGGTGAAGAATACAACCACTAACAGAAAAGCAGCTATCAACTCGCGTGGAGTACATTTGAGGAAACAATTGTTTTCAGAGAGCAACACCAAGAAAACCATAGCTAAGCTCACCAACACCAGCAGGAAGAATATATCCCAAAGAGCTAAACTAACGGAGGCTAAAGGAAATCCCAAAAATCTACCAATCCAATCTCTCAGATGGTACTACACAGTTTGCAAAGATGACAAGTTTAAGGACATGAGCCCTGTGTATAGTGTGTAATAATTATGTTCATGAGGAATGCGTGGGGCTGTCCAGAGAAGATCACGAAACTTTCGTTTGCCCAACTTGCGAATGAATCTTTGATTTCCATAATTTGACATAAGTTATATAATTTTGAGTTAATTATTTGTAAACTGACTTCATTGATATGTTGTAAATGTTTCTTATACATTACATCGTTTCCATTGTATATTATTTACATTCGTGAGTAAAATTTAACCTGTGTTTTAAATGGGGAAATAAGTGGGCCATACCACATACATATGTTGGTGTAATGGCCCAAAGGTAAGCTTTTGGGAAACGACCAGTTTAGCAAATTTAACATGCAAGTGCAATAATTACTTTTTTGTAAGAAATTAAACATATACAAGAATATATTACAAAGAAAACCAAACAAATTCGGGCCAAAATGGCGGCTGTAAAAATTCTCAAAGGTTAAGTGGGCCATTACACCCTCAGTTATCTTATTTACAAATCAAATATTCATGGAACTTGGAATGTGTATAAAAGGAATAGGAGAATAGAGTGCGGTAGTAAAACAGTTTTCAGATACGTCTGAAATTCATTATGGGTTAAAAGAAAGAGATGCATTATATCCTCTACTGTTCAATTTTGTGTTAGAGAATGCCATCAAATCTTTAGAGGATATAAAAAGGGTACAATTCAATCATATTTATAAGCTAATGGTATACTGATGAGTTGGCCGCGGTGGTCTAGTGGTTATATACTTGCCTCTTGTCCCGAGGGTCGCGGGTTCAAAGGCAGCCGGGATCGATGGATTTTTAAGTTGCAAAATTCAAGGGACAGGTCCTCCGGCAGGGAATTTAAGCCGTGGAATCTGAGTCTGAAGATTTTCAGGCTCGTAAAAGAACCGCAAACCTGAATAAAAAGTATATGTGTAAAATTCAATCGACTTTTATCCATCCATATAAAATCATAGTTTCCTACTTGATGTCTCCCTGAGGCGATGTGGTAACATATAAATTGTTAAAGTCTATAGGTAAATAAGCGTAACTAAATTAGCTAGGTTACGAAACACTCGTGTCCCCCGTAGGATGCATCGGGTATATAAATACACGCATACATGCATACATTGATGATTTAGTAGTATTATTAGGCGTTAGCGAGGAGATAAGAAGGACCAACACCCACATTGTATTGAGTAACACTACGGAATTGGAGTTTCAATTAAACATCAATAAAACGGGATTATATGGTCACACACAGATACGAATTATATTGTAATGGAAATGGGCAGTTAAGAAAAAATGAGGGAAATTTTGAAGAGTTAGCTGAATTCAAATACTTTAGGAACAATAATTTCAAATAAGAATGTGGTGAAGAATTTACAGAAATTCTGGAAATGATTGTTATTATGCATTACAGGGATTGTTACCACCCCAGCTTCTCTAAGAAATTCAAATTGAAAATACATAAAACTGTTATACTTCGAGATAAATTATTTGGATCCGAAACATGGACTCTTACTTTAACGATAGATAGATACACGGAAAGCTCTGCTGCCATCACTTAAGTGTTGGCGGTGAGCGATCCATTTTGGTCCTCCTTAATAGTTAGAACCCCGGGTTCCTGTAAAATACATTAGCCCCGGTTTAAAATTTGACTTCAAATTTGAAGTTAATTAGCAGAGTGAAGTCGGAAGCAGACCTTTTTGGGGTTCTATTCCAGCATTTGCTCTTTGGATTGAGGGAAACCGCTTAAAACCTCAATCGGAATAGTCGATCGCGCGGGATCTTGCCAAGTTTGGCTTTCGGATGACTCTATATTGGGAGGGCTTTCAGGATTCTCTTTATTTAAATATAATGTGCGTACATTTCAGATTACTACAATTATTTATACAATTATGGTAACCTGCATTTTTAAGTTTTTTTTACTCTTGAGTTGTTGCTGTTCTATCTGTAGTTGTCAGGTGATGTCAATTTTTCTAGAACTGATGGGATGAACCTGTAGCAGTAAGATTAGTTGTTAGTTTTTAATTTGTTGTATTAATATATTTTACTAATGCACATTATATGCAAATGTTGTAATTGTATAATTGTGTAATGTGTTTCTGTGTGTGTGTGTGTGTGTGTGTGTGTGTGTGTGTGTGTGTGTCAAAGTGTTGCCCAGGATCCATTTTGGACGCTTGCGTTTGTGATTGGCTGCTTCATAGATTCCCAGCGATGCCAGATTGGATTACCATGACCTTCATATGTATTATAAAATTTAAGAGCTATTCGTTTAATATACTCCTCGATTGTTTCTACACCCGTTTGATCGTGTAATATGTCAACCGGTGTTACACACGGTAGTTTGGTAATCATATATAATAATTAGTTTTGAAAAACTTGCAGTTTCTTTATGTGAGTTCTAGCGGCGTGTCCCCATATGGGGCTTGCGTATGTGAGTACTGGCCTTAATAGTGCTTTGTAGATTGTTAGCCCTGCGTTTATTCGAATTTTGTTATGGTTATTTAAAATAGGGTATAGCAGCTTCAATATCCCATACGCTTTGCCTAAGGTATTTTGGATATGTTGTTTAAACAGTAGTTTTCTAGTCAAGTGTTACGCCTAAATAAATGGCTTCGTTTTTCCACTCGATGTTGTACCCCTAAAGATTTAATTGTGGGGGCATGTATCGATATTGAGAATATCATTTTGTATAAAGAACTGCTTGACGTTTATCTCCGTTTATTTTTATTCTCGATTTTTCCAACCATGGTTCGAGAATTTTTAGGTTATTTTGAATCTGTCTAGACGCGTACATTGTTCGGGAGGATTGCCTAGTGATTAGAATGTCATCTGCATACATATATAAATGAGTGTTATGTATATTGTCATGTGGAATATGATTTATGTATATATTGAAAAGTGTAGGTCCTAGAACACTGCCTTGTGGCACTCCACTGTAGACGGGCCGCAGGGCGGATTTTGAGTTATGAAAAGCAACTTCGAATTGCCTATTGTTAATATATTTAGCTATTAAATGAATTATTCCGTCATCTAATCCTGTTTCGATCATTTTCCGTAGTAGGCCGTGATGCCAAACTCTGCCGAAGGCTTGTTTATATCTAAGTATAATCCAATCGTGACACGATTTTCTTTGAACCCTCTAGTGATATGTTCAACGACTCTGATTAGCTGGGTTACTGGGTTATGATTTGGACGGAATCCGTTCTGTTCATCCCGAATTACATTTAATTGTTTTAGATTGTGATTAAGGCGCTTACATATAATTTTTGCAGATACCTTACTCACTGTGTTTAATAATGTTATCGGGCGATAAATTCCTGGTTCTCTAGGGTTTTTCCAGGTTTGGGGAATAATATTATACGCCCTGTTTGCCTTGTTTTTGGGAAATACTTCATCTCGAACATGGCATTTATTATTTTTGCTAAAAATGCACATCCGATATTGGGTAATTGTTTCAGCACTATGTTTTGTATGCCATCAGGGCCAGGTTCTTTTCTATCGGGAAGGTGATTTATTAGCCATTTGACTTCTGAGACGTTTGTTTTCCTGATTTGTTTATTGGGTATTCTATTTAGAAATTCTTGGACCATTGTTTTCGTTTCCCCTGTAAATTGCGGGTTATTCGCAGAGTCATGTAGTACAAAGGATCGCTCCAGATGATTTGCAAACGCTTCCGTTTTTTTCTGGGTTGTGACGGCTCTCCCGTTAGGCAAGATGAGAGGGGGGTTTGTATCCGCTTTGTGTGTTATTTCTTTACCCACATTCCATGTTCTCGGCATGTCTTTAGTATCTAGACTGCCGACTACATTTTCCCAGGTGTCTGACACGAATGATTGTATAGCAACCTTGATTATTTGTTGCAGATCATTCATTTCTTGTCTGTATTGCAAGTTATTGTGATGCCTTTGCCATTTTCTTCTTGCATCGTACCTTTGCCTAATTAGGCGTAGGATATGATCTGGGAGATACGGCTGGTCGGTTCTAATAGATTTTATTGGAATATTAGTGTTAATAGCCGTATTTATGCTATTTTTTAGGCTGTCTACACCCATGTTAATATCAGTAGGCGTGTTTAATGGTCGATCTTGTAATGAATGTTCAATATTTATTTTTAATTGGGTCCAGTTTGCTAATTTGTAATTCGATATTTGTCTTGTTTGAACTCAGCTTGGTCTACTTCTTAGTGTGAGGAGCACTAGAAGGTGGTCTGATTCGAGGTTATTTTCTACCGTGATATCACAGGGAATGTTAATATTTTTCATTAAAGCGATATAAAGAATATCTGGCCGAAAATGTATGTTATTAAAGTAGTGAGTGGGCTTATCTGGTGCCAGAATTTGAAAGCTCCAATTGGAGTCGTAATAAAATCCCCTGAGTTTGTTGCCGGCCCTATTACTTGTTCTGCAGCCTCAATCAGTATGCTTGGTATTTAAATCGCCAGCAAATATTATATTGTTATTTGTTCCTATGAGATTTTCTATATCATGTATGTCTATATCTCCTGGAGGGTTATAAGTACAAATTAGTGTGACTGTATGACGGCTTATTTTAAGTCCAATGGCTACGCATTCCGTCCTATTTGTCATGGGTAAGTCGACTAGGTTATGTTTGACGGTTTTATGTACATGATGGCCGCGCCACCGCCTTGTCTATTGTTTCTATCGAACCTATATGTTGAATAGCTTCTGTTGTTGAATGTTTCTCTATCCTTGAGGTCAGTTTTCCGTTATTAGTGCTATGGGAAATTTATTTTTGTTTAAATAGTGTAGTAGTTCTGATTTTTTTATTACGGATGCCTTGAGCATTCCAGAATAGCATCCCGGTTCCCCTACTACCCATGATCTGTATAAGCTCAATATGGTGCTGAAAAATCGTGCAGCTACGTGGGGCAATACCCTAAGTGTGTGCTCCCTCCTCAGCGTGGCATATGCTTCGTCTAGTGCATCAAAGACCGCCGAGACGAGACCATCCTTGTGTAATGAGTGACTCTCACTACTGTTGTCTGGTACGTTGTTAGTGTCCCGACGATCTGGGAGTGGACTATCACTATGTTGTTTACTGATTGGTTCAGTAGGACCTTTATTATACTGAATCCTGGCTTCCCACATCTTCCGCTGCTCCCGGAATCTGTTCTGCTTCTCTCGCAACGTTTGCAACTCGGCTCTAAGTTGCTGAGTTTGCCTAGAAAGGAGTTCGTGTTGTTGTTGCAGCAGTTGATGCTGAAATCGTCGGATTTCCAGCATTTGTGGGTCCTCCGATTGTGTAGGCTGGTATTGTTGCTGCTGGTGTTCTTGAGTGTTATTATTGGGTCGAGCTTCAGGTGCTGTAACACGATCCCGAGACTCTTCAAGCCTTGTGGGCTGCGGCTTAGCCTGAGTTCTGGGATCTCTTTGGACCGCCAGAGATTACTCGCGGTTCTCCGTCTCCCTCATGACCTTCTCGCCCGTTCTCAGTGCTTGCAACGCCCGTTCTCTTTGTGCTTGAAGAACGTGTTGTGGGGTATTATTTGGTGTGTTAATTCGTCTGTTTTGTATTGCGTTCCTCGTGCTCTTTGTGATGTGTGTGTAATGTTGTTTTGTGTATTGTTGTTTCTGCCCCTGTTTCTAATGGAATTCATCACTGCCTTCCTGATTGGGCACTAATTTGAGGTTGCTGTGGGCGCCAAATTACAGTTTGCACAGCGTGGTGCGCAATCCGGAGGCAGTCTGCAGTCTGTGTCTGGGTGTGAATCAGCACAGATACTGCAGCGTGGTGAGGCCATACATGATTCCCTGTAATGTTAGAATTTTAGGCAGTTTTACATTGCACTACAGGGTCCCTATTCCTGTATTGTTCTACCAGGACTGAGTACTAGCACAGACTTCTTAGGTTAAATATTTGCTTATTTGCAGCGTTATCCGGAAGCTCCGCTGAAAATAGGAGGTAAGGAGCTCCAGTTGGGTATTTCGTATTTTTACATTCTGTGATTTGGAAGCCTTTTACTCGAAGTGCTTCCTCGATAGTGTCTGGGTGGGTGTTACTTGGGACACCACGGATTACGACGCTGAGGATCTTACGTCTCGTTTCGATTATCTGAAAGGAAACCTGAGATTATTTTAAGTATTTAAGTAGGTTCACATAATCCCTTCTAGTTGATGTTTTAACCGGTGTACCCTGATTGGTCAGTACACAGTGTAGGGCTAGGGGAGAACACCTTGTTGTGAATTTGTCATTTAGTCTTGCCCTGTCCCCTTCGAAAATGTGAATTATAACAGGAGGCATTTGTTGTGTTGGTCTTGTCATAAATGAGTTTGCGGAGGAAAAAGATGAACTAGTAGAAGAGTTTGTATTTCTTCTTTCCCTCCTTGCTTGTGTATTTGGAGTTTTGTTTGCTGTAGGTGGTTGAGTGTTTTGTTTTATTGTTTTGCCATTCCTGGTCATTCGTTGGTAACCTGTGTCGTCTGTTGTGCTGTATGTATCACTGACTTCCACGTTTTGTGGAGTGTTATTTGTCTGGGGTGAGCCAGGTTCAATGTGACTTGCTTCACACGCATTGCCAGTGTTTGAGGGACCCGCCTCAGATTTCTGTATATTTTGGCTCCCCTGGCTTTGAGCAAGCTCTGATGGTGTGTGGTATTATCTTAAGGAATTCTGTGTACTGTTTATGCTGTGTGTTTCGTTTATGGGCTCTGAGTATACAGAGTCCATGTCTGTTGAGATAGCAGGCGTGCTCGTAGCAGGAGATCTCTCACCTAAATCTGAGGATGGTCTCTCTCTGACCGTCATACGTGTGGCTTGTTGTAACTTCAGGCTTATCAGTGAATTGTAGCTGACGACTGATCTGATCCCTGGTGGTGATATTTAGGATGTTTTGATTTGTTTTGAGATGTATTTTGTTTTTCTTTGTTTTGCTGCTTTATTAAGAGAGTGAGTACCATTTTTAGATACTTAGAGTGTATAACACTGACTAATGAATATTTATGTGTATATGAATGATGTCCCCCCTATAAATCTGCGGAGAAGGGATTTCTTAAGTGCTAAGTTATTTATATACCTATTTTACTTATTTATTTTAATACTAAATTGACTTAATTAATTACAATACTCCCTTAATTTATTGTTTGCACTATTATCACTTAATAATTGGCTCGTTCGCCGAAATTTGTTAATTATCGGTCATGGTTGGACCTCTTGGCTCACGAACGACGTGCTTTAGGGCTATTAGTCCCGGGGTGGGCCTACCTATTTATTAAAACTTAATATAGGTAGCTATTTTTGTCCTGTTATTTAAATTTCACACGCGGTATTATATATTTATAGACGAGTGAGTTAGAATGTGCTATAAACCTGTGTTTCTTATTTACTACTTAAGAATATTTAAATTCCGCGCTCAGTTGCGGATTCAAAATGACCGCGCACTCAGGAGTTGAAGAGGAAAGTGGTATCTAGGAAGCGGTGAGAGCAACATGGCTGCCGGGAAAGATGGTGGGTGAGAGCGAGTTGGAGGGGACAAGAAGACAAAATGTCTGCGCTGAACAACGCAACCGTCACAAAATGACGCTTTCTTAATAACTAAACTGCTACTTAACCCAAAGAAAATGTAATTATGTTTAAGTGGCCAGTAAAATTTAATCTCTAACGTATGCTACAACTTATCTGTGTACACTAAGCTTAAACTACTAATTACGGACACTAATTAGAGAGCACACGCTACACATGTCTTCCACTACTCACGGCCACCTAGACCTCTTACTTTAAGGGAGGAGAAAAAGTTAAAAGTATATGAAAATAACTTTTCAGCAAATATGTTGGCCCAAAAAGAGATGAACGGAGAGGTAAATGGAAAAGACCACTTAACAATGTATTAAACTATCTTTATGGGTAATCAGATGCAATAAAAACAATTAAGTATCGTAGACTCTGATGGGCAGGATATATGGCACGAATGGGGAATGAAAGAGTGACATGGAAACATCTTGCGAGAATACCAGAGAGATAGCGTCCAGTAAAGAGGCTACGAATGAGATTGGAGAATAAAACCAACTATGATTAGAGCGATACTGATATTTTGTGCGCCAAGACCCAAAAGAAATGTAAAAAAACAATTGGGAACTGTTTTCTCTAGAAAGGATACCTGAAGGAGAATCATCGAAGTAGTGAAGGTCATTATTGGGCGATATTGCAATAAGAAAGAAGAAGAAAACAAACCAAGAAGTAGAGTAGGCCTGCTACATTAACAAATAGAATAAGGTGCATAATTAATGTTCAAAATCCATTGCAATAAAATATTCTTTCATTGGTCAAGAAATATTTCATTTAAACGATTTCTGAAGAAAATATTATGGGAATAAATTAAGAGGAAGATCAATCGAAGTATTTTGGATGATGATAACTTGTATAAATTATAAAATGCCAGGGATATGAAGAAATGAATCTTATTGCAGAAATAAGAGAAAAATGTTTTTACTGTGAATCCATGTTTCATTTTAGTAGAAGAATAATAAGAAAAGGAGAAGAAGAAGAAGATGATAAGTCGATATATCATACTGAGAAAATCAACTGCACAGGAAACAGATATGCTGACCAGCCGTCATCCTTATTACCGGCTGGATGGTTTGTCCATCTATGGATTGGCACATGTAAATGTGAAGCGTACTATCGCCATGGAGGAGTAGAAGCAAAAATGTAGACCATATAGCATCAATTTTATAAAATGGCCGTGTGGTGGTAACGCCCATTTTGAGGAAAAAGCACGAAAAGGCAAATACGTCTTCAAACAAATTGAATTAGATGAATCACGAAAACAAAATTCAACAGTTTTAACAACAAAATTGTTTGAATAAAAAAAAAAGTTGGATGAATGGTTATGATACATGTGTATGACCCATAATGTATAATTCAGTCTGTATAGCGTGTTTGGCAAAAAAAAGAGAAGAAAAACCCCAACACTTTTCAATTTACACGGAAAGCCGTGCGGCGATGGTTATCGCGCAACACGTAAACTTTATATCATATGCTTTGGTAACACACTTGCCTACTACATGAGTGGTCTACCTGATCGCCTGACACTCATCATCATAGGCACATAGAAATAAACGCTGTTGCTGACATTAACAACTACCTCGCTGCTACAACTTGATATGTGCTAAATTTCAAGTGTAAAACTTCACACAATTTATATAGCTTATGAAACAGTGACCAATCCGCTTCATGGATATAAACCTGCCTGGAAGATTAATAATAATAATAATAATAATAATAATAATAATAATAATAATAATAATAATAATAATAATAATAATAATAATAATAATAATAATAATAATAATAATAATAATGAATAATGTAAACTGCAGAATTTTGACCATAAGGCCACCTCTGCCAGTCAACCAAGAAAAATTAATATATACGCAAAAAATACATATGAAAATTAAAAAGAATAAATAATTAAAATAAAAATCCCGTATGAGGTTACTAGTCCCCCAACAGGGGCATCTCCTGATGGCGGATAGGGGACGCTCACAAAATATAGTGAATACCAGGAAAATAAAACACCCGGGCGGACCAAAATTAACGTTCTCTAAGAAAAACAGAATTAGGTAAAATACCGTCAGCCGCTGTGGTCACCAGGTGGTGTAGCCATCTCAAACGCAGCTGGCCCGGTTACGATCCCCGTTCGGGACTAGTTTCCTGAGTGATGTTTTTTTCGGGGTTTTCCTCAACTGTAAAACAAATATCAGGACTTTAAGATCCAAGTTGTCCCCGAATGCCATGTGGCATCGTAATTAGCATTTCCATATTCGCCATATTTAGTATGAATGTATGTGAATGGTGTTTTTCGTCTTAATGTTCTGTTGTCGGAGGAGGTCCTGACATTGAACTGATCTCTCGTTCGGGGAGGAAATCCAAGTCCTTGCGTGGTCAAAGAAAATTATGCGTGTAATTCATAGTTTAAAATTCCTCTCTCGACAGGTTATTCTACTGTAAGGTCCGGGTAGAGTGTGGCAAGTAAAAAGTATCTATAAGATGTGAGGTAAGTTAATGGAATGGAATAAAAAAATAAAGTATCAAACATACAATGAAGAGATGTTATGGATGGTAATAGAGACATCACTGATTCAATGCAGAAGCGACCGTTAATGTAGTATGGACACGTAGTTGGGATGAACAATACAAGAGGCCAAACAAGATCCTAAAATGGAAAACACTAGGGAGATATAGACAGGAAGGACTTGAACACAGTTGGAAGTAGTCCAATAATGATTGAAAGGAAGGGAAATGGAAGACTGCTTAGACAGGAGAAAATTGAAAATAGTATTATTATTAGGGCCTAATACCATCATTATTATCTTTATTATTATCATTATTATTATTATTATTATCTTTATTATTATTATATTATTATTATCATTATTATTATTATTATTATTATTATTATTATTATTATTATTATACTAATAAAATTATGTCAACCGCTATGGTATGGGGATGACGTCGTAGCCTCCTAAACAGCGGACAGGAGTCGATCATTGGTCGGAATAAGTTTCTTCGGTGAGACTTCTTCTTTTCGAGTTTCCTCAATTGAAAGACAAATGGCAGGAACATATATGGCCCCAATAGTCATTTTAATCATTCTATCATATAGGCCTACATCATGTTTGGTATGAATGTATAAGTGAATGTTTTTGCTGTCTCGGAGGTGTCCCCACATTTAACTGAACCATCATTCGAGGAGGCCTCCGTGTCCTTGTGTGGTCACAAAAGCATGCATGTGATCCAAAGTTTAAACATCATCTCCGGCGTGTCGTGTCATTGTATGGACAGGGCGGCATGTCACACATAAACATACCTGAAAGGGTGAGATTAAACTAAGAATAAGGAAGATTAAATATATTAAAATGTATACTAATTAGACCTTTAAAGTAAGTCAAGTGAATAATCTGGAGAAATGGAAAATCAAAAATATGCTAAGATATAATTTACAAAATATGCAGATTTATTGTTTTAAAGGAGCTAATCTCCAACGGCCCCTAATACTTTGAAGAATGGAGTTCCAGAGTCTAGCAATGAATACAGTATGGGTACAGTAATTCGAATAGTGGGAGCTTCTATGTCGTGGGATGTAAAATAGGTTCGTTGCGAGCGATCGTGTATCAATTTTTATTGGAGAAATGGAGATGAAAGCGAGAGGATAAGTCGCTTGGTGCGGAGTTAAATATAATTTTGAAGATCAGAGTAAGAAAGTGTTTTTATTTCTACGATTATAGAGATGGAGCAATCATATTTCAGGAGAGTGTGTAGAAATAAGATCCTATTTACGAATTTTTGTGTAACCAAAATGTTATATGACATTTATTGTAGATGTCAATCTCAATCGACTGGTAAATAATGTCATGTACTTATAATCAAATACAGTAGACTTCCGCATTTTAATGCACAGACAAGTCCCTACGTCATGAACCTACGAACTTTCAAAACTAGTGCGAGCAAGGTAACCCTTGTCCACCTATAGCCTCTGACTACGTATTTTATGAGTAAGAAACTACTTACTGAGTACTTTGGAAGAGATTACATAAATACCAGTGAATGTTGCATTTAAGTTAACTTTAATTAGTGTAGTTTTTGGGAATTGTAATTACGGCATCTCTTTGCGTAGTTTTGTTTATATGTCATAATTTTTATATATTTCTACAGGAATGAAATGCATAAGGGAATTAAACATAGGTTCAATTCTGAAATGCATGGTGGTATGCATTACAGGGACACATGTCCAAAATTCTAAAAAAAATATAAAAAAAAACACATTAATCCGAAAATATATAAAAATTTGTTCCCGCAGTTATGGGCTGTATTATATTGATACGAAGCATGGGCTCTTGCTTTAAGGGAGGAGAGGAGAGGAGATTACGAGTTTTCTCAGGAAAATATTTTAACCAAAGAGAAATGAACAGACAGGCGAATGGAGAAGACTAAATAATAGTGAGCTACATGTTCTTTAATGGAAACCAGATGTAATAAGAACAGTTAAGTCTCGTAAACTGCGATGGGTAGGACATGTGGCAAGAATGGGGAATGGAAGAAAGGCATGGAAGCTCCTAGTAGGAAAAGCAGAGGGAAAGCGCCTAGCAGTTAGGGTAAGAATGAGGTAGGAGAATAATATTAATCATGATTTGAGGGAAGAAATTATACTGGGATGTTTGAAAAAAATAGGTCAGGATAGAGAGATATGGACCCTCCATGGTATGTTTACCTTGTCGTGGTGGAGTGGCTTGCGTGCTTAAATGATCCTGAGAGCTATGCCGGCGGTAGCATTGCTGCCGATAGGGTTACCCATGCCGGACTGGTCGAAGGTGATAAGCCAGACGAAAAAAGTACCTTGGGCGAAAGAGTGACGATCTTTCACCGTAAAAATTCAATCGTCAAGAAATGCGGACATGGGTTCAACTGGGGTAAAATTTTCAAGAGGTCAAATAGTCCCACTTTTCGGTTGTCCGGGCGCCGACTACTTCAGGGAACCCATGCCAAAGGCTCAAACACAGGGACATGTTCCTAGGAACATGGAGTGTTAGCACTTTATACAATAGCGGGGCACTAGAGATATTTACGCGGGAATTAGATAAATCGCCCTTGGATATAGTCGCTTTACAGGAAGTTAGGTGGCCAGGAGAAGGTAGTCAGGAATCAGGAAGTTTTGCATTATAATACGGGGGTGCAGAAAGACCTGCATTTGGAACGGGTTTTTTAGTCAGAAGGAGGATCCTATCCGCTATCCGAGATATTAAGTTCGTTAGTGATAGGGTATCACACATAATTCTAAAGGATAAACGACATGATTTTATAATTGTAAATGTACATGCCCCCTCAGAAGATAAAGGTGACAAGATCAAGGATGAGTTCTATGAAGAATTAGAATGCTTATTTGATAGCCTTTCGCGATATCACATGAAAATTGTCTTAGGAGATTTTAATGCAAAAGTGGGGAGGGAAGATATATTCAAACCAACAATAGGCAAATTCAGTCTTCATGAAGATAGTAACGACAATGGGGTTAGATTAGTCACATTTGCCACATCAAAGAATCTCATTGTTAAGAGCACAACATTTCAGCATAAGGATATTCATAAATACACCTGGACGTCCCCAGATGGACAGACTCGGAACCAGATAGATCATGTATTAGTGGATAAACGCTGGCACAGTAGCATCATTGATGTTAGATCAGTCAGAGGGACAGACTGCAATTCGGATCATCATCTGGTCAGAGTGAAAATGAGACAACGGCTATCGCTTATGAGAGGAACAATTCTGTAAAATATGAATTTAAAAACTTGAAAAATGATGAAATGCGGCAAGAATACCAAATCAAAATTGCTAATAGATTTGAAGTACTAGAATCTTCAGATGACAATGTGGCAAACGAAGAAGAAACTGATATAAATATAGAATGGGAGGCTATAAGAGATACTATTAAATTGTCAGCATCAGAAAGCATTGGTTGTTTAAAAAGAGGCAAAACAAGAAATGGTTTGATGCGGAATGTGCCGACATTGTAAAGAAAAGAAAGCTAGCGAAAAATGAAATGGTTACACGAGCCAAATGAGGTAAATTTAGAGGAATTGGGTAGTGTTAGACGGGAAACCACCAAGTTACTAAAGAGTAAAAAGAGGGAATTTTTGAGAGAGAAGATTAATGATCTTGAAATTAATGCAAAAAAAAGGAACATTAGTGAATTATATCAGGGAATTGGTATAGAGAAGAAAGGGTTTGAGGTTAGAACATATATAATTCGGAATGAAAATGGGGATATGATTGCAGATTCCAGGAGTATATTAAATAGATAGAAAAGTTACTTTGATCAGCTATTAAATGTACATACAGAACATGACATTGAGGAGGATAATTTACAGACAGCAGAAATGCTAGTCACAGAGCCAAGTGCATTAGAGGTTGAAATTGCGATTGAAAAATTGAAGATGTATAAGGCATCAGGTTCAGATGAGATCCCAGCAGAACTGATAAAATCAGGGGGAGAAAAATTGATGGACAAGATACGCTGGTTGCTTCGTATGATTTGTGAAAAAGAAGCTCTTCCAGATGAATGGAAAGAATCAAATTATCGTACCAATTTATAAGAAAGGAGATAAAACTGATTGCAACAACTACAGGAGCATCTCATTACTTTCAATTTCGAACAAAATTCTTACAAATATATTAGTAAGCAGACTTACTCCCTATATTGATGACATTCTAGGAGATCATCAATGTGCATTTAGAAGAAACAGGTCTACAACAGATCAGATTTTTAGTATAAGACAAATTTTAGAAAAGAAATGGGAATACAATGGTACTGTACATCAACTATATGTAGACTTCAAAAAAGCATATGATTCAATTAAGAGGGAGAAGTTATATAGTATCCTGCTGGAGTTCGGAATTCCTAAAAAGTTAGATAGACTTATACGAATGTGTCTAAATGGCACAAAGAGTAGGGTGCGTGTAGGCAAACAGTTTTAGGACACCTTTGAAATCCAGAATGAATTGAAACAAATAGATGCACTATCTCCTCTACTATTTAATTTTGTACTAGAGCATGTCATTAAATGTTTAGAGAATGAGGAAGGCTTACAACTCAATGGTATTAATAAGCTGTTAGTTTATGCTGATGATGTAGTACTATTGGCCGATAGCGAGGAGATACTAAAGGACAACACGCACACACTATTGAGTAACACTAAGAAATTAGGACTGGAAGTAAATATCAATAAAACTAAATATATGGTCACACGTAGAAATACATTATATAATGGAAATGGACAGCTAATGACAAATGAGGGAAATTTTGAGGAAGTGGCTGAATTCAAATACCTAGGAACAATAATCACAAATAGGAATGAGATGCACAAAGAAATTAAACATAGGCCCAATTCTGGAAATGCGTGCTATTATGCATTGCAGAGACTCTTGATGTCCCAACTCCTTTCAAAAAACGTTAAACTGAAAATACATAAAACTATTATTCTACCAGTTATATTATATGGGTGCGAAACATGGACTCTTACTTTAAGGGAGGAAAGGAGATTACAAGTATTTGAGAATAAAGTACTTAGGAAAATTTTTGGACAAAGGAGAGATGAACAGACGGGTGAATGGAGAAGACTTCATAACAATGAACTACATGGTCTTTATAGGAAGCCAGATATAATAAGAACAGTTAAGTCTCGTAGACTGCGATGGGCAGGACATGTTGCACGTATGGGGAATGAAAGACTTGCATGGAAGCTTCTTGTAGGAAAGCCAGAGGGAAAACGCCCAGTTGGTAGACCAAGAATGAGGTGGGAGAATAATATTAACTATGATTTGAGGGAAGTAGATTATACAGGGAATGATTGGAAAACATTAGCTCAGGATAGGGATGTATGGAGAGCTTATGTCCGCGTGGCCATGAACCTACGTGTTCGATAGTGCCAGTGAGTAAGTGAGTAAGTAGAGATATATGGAGAGCTTGTGTGAGCGCGGCCATGAACATACGTGTTCGGTTGTGCCAGTAAGTTATTTAAGTTTATTTATTAAAAATATTTTTATGATTTCAGTATTGGAATAAATCGAGAATAAAAAAATGGCACAGAGAGATGAGTGATCTTCTCAAAATCTGAAATAAATAAATACATTAATATTACTATTCTTATCAAACACGATTATGGAATTACATATAAAAGGAGAAAATCCTGTTGTGCATGGAAACCAGATGTAATAGGAACAGTTAAATCTCGTTAACTGCGAAGGGCAGGAAACCAATTGTTACTTGTGGCAATAATGTGGAATGAAAGAGGGACATGGAAGTTCCATGTACGGAAACCAGAGGGAAAGCACCCAGTAGTTAGGGCAACAATGAGATGGTAGAATAACATTAACCGTGATTTGAGGGAAGTGAATTATACAGGAGATGTTAGGAAAACATTAGGTCAGCTTAGAGAAGTACTGAGAGCTTATGTATGCGCGGCCCTGATCAAATGAGTTCCATAGTACTTGTAAATTTTTAAGTTTATTTCCAAAAATATAATGATAATGTTAAGATTTCAGTATTGGGACGAATGGAGAATAGAAACGTAGGTACAAAAAATGTGCACCTTTTAAAATAAATACTTATATAAATAAAAAAATTATTATTATTACTGTTATTATGTAAATACGATTACGAAATTAAAAGGAGAATATCATTGGAAAAGTAGGTAATACTGACTTTAAATAGCTTTCTTTGAGAGAAATAATTACAAAATATTATAAAACGAGAATTTTTAAAACAATGACAAGAAGCCTAACTACATATGGGTCAGAATCTTGAGTGGTGAAATTTGAAACAAATTCTAAATTATTATCAATATATATGGACTTTTGGAGAAGATCAGCTTTAATATCAGGATGATACAAGAATAGGAATAATGTAATAAAAATATAATGGAGTGAACAATAATATATTGGAATACGGTATGTACAACAAAGATAACACCAAAGGTACGACCATGTGAAAAGAAAGACTGAAGAACAACTACTGAAGGAAGTTTTGGAATGGCTGTCGCCCGAGAGGTTGAAGAGAGGGAAAACAATTGTTACTTGTAAGCAGAACAGAACCGCAATGGGAGACAGAATAGTAGATGAAGGGCAATGGAAAAATAGAGAAGACTGAAGAAGAAATTTATATTCAATATTTAACACATAGAACACTGTATACCGGAAGATGTGTTTACATTGTTAAACAGGTTTTATATAGATTATTATTCTTATTATTACTATTAATATTATTATTATCATTAATATTAAAATTATTAATATTAATATTATAATATTAATATTATTAAAATTATTATTCACCCAAAATAAGTAGTAGACATTGTGCCCGTTACGATGTCATTTCACCTCTTGAATGGCTGACGCAATTTTCTTTCCCTCAAGATACTAGCCTTAGGACTTGTCAAGGCGAACGATTATTCCAGCTAGTAGACTCGAAAGCTTAATAACTGTCCTATTAGTTGGTTGTTGGCAGAAGATTAGTTCGTTCAATATTTATTACTATTTTTTACTATTGGTTTTAGCATTTTATTGAGTAGTTATTATCATTTTCATGAACATCATTACCATTATTATTTTTATGATGAGCACCATTATCATTATTACTGTTATAATCTAAATAATTATTCTTATATTACACTCCTACATACTCGTAAAAAATGTACTGAATCCTTCTCTACCATCAATCACTGAAACGTCTCCAAACTCTTCGTACTGCTCACTCTATATGTCTTTCTCTGTTTCTCTGAGTTGTGCTCAGGTGTTATCTTCCGTCACTGCATCACCTCCTTATTATTATACACTAACTCGTTCACCTGGTTCAGATCACGCATGGAGACAGAAGTGTTTCCCATTATTCAGATACAGTATCATTCTTTAACTCGGTAATAAATCACGACGGCATAAAGAGAATAGAATACTTCATATATCCATATCTCGTCATTCTCTATTCTAACGATGCATATGTGTAAATAAATATCTCATATTTTGTGAATGTGAAATTTTGCCACGGTTGTGAATTACTATTAAAACTGTAGGTCACCTCTGCATGTCAAACATAATCAATGCTTAATTTTATCTATTCCTTTATAAACATATACTTCATACAGACAACTCAAAAAAATAGAAGAACACATGTTTAAACCAAAGCCACAAAATAAATATTGTAACAATTTAATTTTTGATAGTCAGATGTTTTGAGTTCAAGTATTGTTCAAAATCAGATTGAAGATCTGCTGGGTTTTATTAATTTTTTCTGAATATATTAGTGAAATTCCAAGAGTTGCTGAAACCAAAGTGAGTTCGTATTGATTTATTTTTTTTAAAAACAGATTTGAAGTATAATCTGTGGTAGGGAATAGTCATTTTTGTGTTCTCTAAAGCTAATACGGAGCAATGAGACATCTGAATGAAACATCAGTTGCGCGAACAGGTTGCATTGATTGAAGATGATCTTTCCATTTGCCATCTCTCTAGGATTCTTCATGTCAGCCCATTCTGTCATCCATGCGCTGTGGAGGCGATATAGAGAGACACATGGATACAAGAGGAGACCCGGGCAAGGTCGTAAGAAGAAGACTACAGACATACAGAATAGATTTTGTTGTTTTATCAGCTTTGCGCAGAAGAAAAATCTACAGACAGAGATCCACAAAATCATTTACGCACAGCAACTGGGATGGTAATTTCTGATCAGACTGTAAGAAATAGACTGAGAAATGCAAGTTGAGGTCTAGAATCCCCTATAAAGCCCTTTATTTAACACTTCAGCACAAAGAAGCCTGGATGCAATTTGCTCAGAATAATGTCAACTTGCAGCTCCGCCAATGGAAGGGTGTTTTATTCACGGATGAATCAATATTTCATCGTAACAGGTTCTGATGGTCATACACGTATATGGAGACGTCCTGGTGAACATTTTGATCCAGCCACAATTATTGAACAATACAGATTTGGAGGAGGTGGTTCGGTTATGGTTTGAGCTGGGATTACTATTGAGTCTCAGACAGGACCTTTCTCGTTTGTCACACAAGACGATGAATGCTGTATTATTTTACATTTAATGACATTAGCCTCCAACATATTGTACCCTTTGCGTTATGGTATGGATCCTAAACTTTTTCTAAGGCAAGATAATGCTAGATGTCCATTACAATAGTCACAGTCTCACCAGAGATGGGTCCCTGCAAGAATGCCAAATTCGGGTGAAGGAAACTGGCCTGCATGCAGTCCGGACCGTAATCGGATAGGAGCATTATGTGGGGGGATTTAAGTTGAAAAAACTTGTTCGTAAGCGTCCTTCTGTTAATTCCGAACCTTGAAGAACTTTCACATCCACTCACCGAGAGAATGGGAGAGAATCTCACAAGTTTCTGTAAAAGACTTCTGTTAAGAGGATATGCGAAGCATGCCACAAAGGTTGTAATGCGGGTCATTCAGGATCATGGAGGACACACTTAAGTACGAGCGAGTGTGAAATGACCATGGAAACATGATTCCACAAATTGTAAATCTCAAAATTTCCACTTCGTTTTTCTGTTACAAATGATAACTTGTTCGTATTGCTAATACTTAATAATAAAATATAGTTTGAAAGATCTATTCTAATTTTTCATAAAATATTCAAGTTATAATTACAAAAAATCAAACATTAAAATTGTTTCAATGTTCAGGCGCGTGTTTTGGTTTAAAAATGTTGTCCTCTAATTTTTTGAGTAGTGTACTTACCTAATCTATGGATTAAATGGCTATTTTTTTTTTAAAAGAATGCTCTACTTCTATGTATGTAAGACATAAATAAGTATATTTAAAAATAGGAAAATAATATTAACCACGATTTGAGGGATATGAATTATATAGTGATTGAAAATTTTAGTTCAAGATAAGGATTAGGTAGAGCTTCTGCTCGCGGGTAATGGCGATAATGCCAGTGAGTTTTTAAATTTAAAAATAAGCTCACGTTTAGCAATCCCATAAAATAATTACTACTCAATTTTTATCTTCAAATGTAATCTATAAAACATATATTCTTGTATTATTAATATCAGTATGTAAAAAAATAATCAATTTCGCATTTCTGAAAATGAGTAATCACCCGATATGGAACATATTTAGTCTCATTTTACATTAATTTCTATTAGGTATTCCAAACGATAGCACGTTAGGAATGTTCGCCAATTTCTACATGAATATAAACTGTGAAATTTCTGTACTAAACGGAAAGAGTAATCGTATTATATAGTAAAGCTAAAATGTATGAAAAATAAATAAAATAATACATAAGAGAAACACCCATATTCTTGAGGAGAAATTCAATATTAAGTGTATTTAATTCATGTCCCAAATGGGAGACAATGACTAATCACGTTCCAATTAATTCTGTTTTAAACCAATGACAGTCATGTTTCACCTCGCTGTTTATTGATTTCTCATTACCAGCTCCTGCTTTTGTGATAAAGAAAGCTCCTCCTTTTTAATATTCTGAACAGGTCTGAGCATTATTTTGCAGTGACTGACTCTCCAACAAATATATTGACTATAGCAAATAACTAACATATTCCTTCGAACTAAATATTTGATAATTTAGTTTTTAAATAATGCCTTACTTAGTTGTTTACTAAAAAATGAATTAATAACATACATTGTTCGTTATAATACACAGATTGATGTGTTTCATTTGATCTCTACCAGTAACATTCTTAGAATACTGAGATCTAGTGGGTTATCGCTGATTGCGATGCTATTTGGCAACAAATAATACGATCAAGTAGCACTGAATAAAGGAATGAAACATAACCAAACATTTCAGGTTTGTTTTCAAACATCGTAATTTACAATAAATGTATAAATATTTTAAAGTACGGGTAACTATATATAAATAATGATTTTTTGAGTAAATTGCTTAATTTTATTCGTTACATAGTACTAACAAATACCACTCTTCATTTCTAAATCCTCTAGACAAATTTTCAAGCCATTTCGTGACTCGTGAATTTATCGATGATTTGGGAATCACTCATGACAATACTTATGATAAACCTGTCTAGGGAAATCTATGACAGAATATTGTCATTGTAAATCTTGATTTGTGGTATTTACCTTATTTAAATCTGAGAATATTTTACTTCCATCGTTTTAAGATTTACTAGGACAAATGATTACTAAGACGACTAAAATGCAGAAGGAAATTAATCATAGGTTTAGCACTGGAAACAGATTATGTACATTATCTTCTCTTACACCAACTTCTCTAAAAGTTGTTCCTCCAATCAATATGCAGGCGAAACTTGTTCTCTTTCTGTAAAGAAATATAAGATATTACACGTATTTGAGAATAAAATTGTGAGGAATTTTTTTGGACCAAAGTGACAGGATGAGACAGGTAAATAGAGAAAACTACGTGAGCTACATGATTTTTATGTTAACTGAGATCTATTAAGAACAATATTGTCTTGTTAACTGCGTTTGGTGTCACTAAGATATTGTGGCTGGAATTAAATATGACAAAAACTAAATATATGGTCATAGATAGAAACGAATTATACAATGAAAGCGGAGAGTTAAGGAGAAATGAGGGTAACAAGAGGCTGAAGTAACTTACCTAGGAACAATACTTACAAAGGGGAATGAGGTTCAGAAAGAAATTAAACATAGGCCAAATTCTGTAAATACATACTAATAACACATTACAAGACCTCTTGTCATCCAAAGGTATATAAAAAAAGTTAAACTGATAATATATAAATAAGTTTTCCAAATACATAGTAACATTTGTTTGTGCCTTAGAATATAGAGATAATTTTAGCTATATTTGGGTCGCTGAATTTAATATGAAATTTTGTTTTTCTCTATCAGCTCTACTATTTTAGATAAGCGGTTTTCTAATGTGCAGTTTTACACAAATTGCGCAGTTCAGACTATTTTCTACAATTCTCAATCGTAAACAAGGATCGCTGTGAATTATTGTAATTGGCTTCGCGTTATATCTGCGTTAAAAGAAAATATAAATAAAATGTATTCAAGTAGAAGAAGTTGCGTAAATCATCCTGGTGTGTTTTGCTACTTTTTTGGAGAGTATATCTTTAAAGAAAACAGAAAAGCTGTTAGTGACTTTGTAAAGAGAGCTTATCTTGGATACTTTGGTTTCGGGCTTGGTGATCAAAATAAAACCTGGGCACCGCATCAGGTCTGTAAAACTCTTATAGAACATATACGGCAGTGCATTACCAGGATATGAGAAAGTATGAAATTCGGCATACCGATGGTTTGGAGAGAACCCAAAATCCACAGCGATGACTTATTTTTGCTTAGTAAATATTAAAGGGATTAATCGAAACAACCGTACCAAGTGGACTTATCTTAATTTACTGTCTGTAAGACTCCCGGTACCTCACTGAGATGAAGTCCCGATTCCATCATTTCACGAGCTACCAAAGCCTTGTAACGACATTACTTGCCCCCCCCTTTCTGATACTAATGACCTTTCTGATACTAATGAAGTGACCGTGAGTATAAATTGATGACATCAATACCTCAACGTTTCAAAAACGACGAGTTAAATGACCACACCAGAGATCTCAAGTTGTCAAAAAAACTTTTGAATTACTCGCTTCCAGTTTCAATAAGAAGAATTTACTACAACAGGAACCAAAATTTTATTTTATCGTACAAGAGAAACGAATATACTACCTTTCTTCTCTTAAGAAGACAACCTTGTAATTTATAACGAGATTAGCGGACTCTTGAAAAAAAATAGGTCTTCTTGAGTATTTTCCAGATAATTGGCATCTATTTTTTTGACTACTCAAAGCGAAGTTTGGAATGTGTTCTTTTACACAATGGAATCAAATATGGTTCTATACCAATTGATCACTCAACAGAATTAAAAGAACAATATAACATCATAGCATTGGTCTTGGAGAAGATAAAGTATCATGAACATCAGTGGGTGATTTGTGTGGACTTAAAAATGGCAAACTTTCTCCTTGGCCAGCACAATGGCCACACCAATGCCTTTGGGATGGCAGAGACAAACCATACTACTGAGTTAGTAAAGATTGGTCTAAGAGAGAAAACATGGATATTGGAGGAATAAGTTATTAACGACCCCTTAGTTGAACGAGAAAAAATCTTCTTCTCTCCACTGCATATCAAGCTGGACCTTATGAAGCAGTTCGTAATGGCTCTTGATAAGAACGGACCATGCTTTGCATTTATAGGGAAAATACTTCAGTTGAGTATAGAGAAAATTAAAGCAAGAATATTTGATCGCCCACAAGTAAGACAACTTATTAAGGATCCTGGTTTCGTTAATTCGAAAAATGAAGCTGAGCTAAAAGCCTGGGCTTAATTTGTTACAGTTATAGATTGTTTTGGGAAAACGCAAAGCTGAAAACTGTGTTGAACTAGTAAACGAGATGCTTAACAGTTAATATTCTCTTCGATGCATCATGAGAATTAAGGTGCACTATTTATACAGCCACTTAGACCGTTTTCCTGAAAATGTAGTAGACACCAGCGAGGAACAAGGTGGGAGATTTTACCAACATATTAAATCAATGGAGGGTCGCTACATAGGAAGATGGGACATACAAACGATGGCAGATTACTGTTGGAGCTTAAGAAGTGACTGACAATCAAGAATATCATGGAAAAGAAGCTTCCGAAATATTCAAAGATTAGTTGGATTCCTCTTTGTAAACATGTATTTAATGTATATATATATATTATAATAATTATATGACATAATAATGAAATTAATCTAATACAGTGTAACTTATATATCACTAAAATATTGTATCGTAGAAATTTGAGCACCTGGGCAAAAACTAATACCATATTTGAATTACGCATCAAATTCAAACAAAATCAGCACAAAATTCATCGGCACCAAAATCACTGTTGGCCTGTGATATGTATATACGAAACTTCGACTCTTCCTTTACGGGAGGAGAAAGTATTATGAGTATTTAAGAATGAAGTTCTTAGCAAAATTCTTGGATCGAAGAGAGACCAACAGACGGAAAATAGAGATGACTTAAAGGACAGCGAGCTCTATAATTTGAATGGGAAACTGGATGTAGGCCTAATACGAATAATTAAGTATCGTATACTGCAATGGGCATGACATTTGGCACAAAAAGAAAGAGGAATACAAAAAATCCATGCAGGGAAACCAGAGGGAAAGCGCCCAGTAGGTAGGTCAAGAATGGGGTGCGAGATTAACATTAACCATGATTTGATGTAGGTAAATTATACAGGGGATAATTGGAAAATATTAGCTACGAAAAGTAATTATGGAGAGATTAATTCCGCGCGGCTATGTACCTACGGTTCCATAGTGCCATTGATTTAGTTACATAGCTAGACTGCGATTTGCAGGATATATAGCACGAATGGGGAACGGGTGAGGGGATTGGAAATTTCTTCTATGAAAACCAAATTGAAAAAGCCCGGTAAGTAGGCCAAGAATAAAATCGGGGAATATAGCTCAGGATAGGGACATATGGAGAGTTTATGTCCGCCTGGATATGAACCTCCAGGTTCGATTGTGCCCATGAGTTACAGTAGATAGTAATTTTAGATAGTAGACTGTCTATTGCTTTGGATATTTTTAACTTTACTATTATTATCTTTATTATTATTATTATTATTATTATTATTATTATTATTATTATTATTATTATTATTATTATTATTATTATTAGATTAGAACATGTCACAAATAAGGAAATTAGAAACATAATGGAAGCAGAAGAAAGCATAATTGAAAGAATTGAGGTAGACGGAATTAAAGTGGTTAGTGACATGACTTAAGAATGGAAGATGAGCGATGGCCGAAGCAACTATATGAATGGCATCCGAACAGAAAGAAGTAAAGAGGGAGACCAAGGTTAACATGGAAGGAAAACATGAAGACAGTAATGGAAGCTAGAGCGCTAAACATCGAAGATGCCCTAGACCGTAGGCTTTGGAGGTTTGGCACGGGAAGACGGCAGCAGCTGTAAAAACCCGAAGATAGATAGATTATTATTATTATTATATTTATTATTATTAATACCTTTATTATTATTAGTATTATTATTATCTTTACTATTATTATTATTATTATTATTATTATTATTATTATTATTATTGTTAATATCATTAACTAACTCACTGGCACTATTGAACCCGTAGGTACATGGCCGCGCCGGCATAAGCTCTTCACACATTCCTATATTGAGCTAATATTTTCCAATCATTCCCTGTAAAATCCACTTCCCTCAAACCATAGTTACTGCTATTCTCCCACCTCATTCTTGGTCTACCAACTGGGCATTTTTCTTCTGGTTTTTTTTACAAGAAGTATCCATACACTTTTTCATTCCCGATTCGTGCCACATGTCCTACCCATCGCAGTCTACAAGACTTAAATATTCTTATTATATCTGGCTTCCTATAAAGACCATGTAGTTGATTGTTATGTAATCTTCTCCATTCACCTATCTGTTCATCTCTCATTGGTCCATAAAATTTCCTAAGAACTTTATTCTCAAATACGTAATCTCCTTCCCTCCCTTAAAGTAAGAGTCCATGATTCGCATCCATATAATGTAATTGGTAGGATAGTAGTTTTATATATTTTCATTTTAATGTTTTTTAATGGAGTAAGGACGTCAAGAGTCTCTGTAATGCATAATGGCATGCATTTCCAGAATTGAGCCTACGTTAAATTTCTTTGTGCATCTCATTCCTATTTATGATTATTGTTCCTAGGTATTTGAATTCAGACACTTCCTCAAAATTTCCATCATTTTTCATTAGCTGTCGATTCCCATTAAATAATATATTTCTATGTGTGGGCATATATTTAGTTTTATAGCAGTATATTTAGATAAAATATGTATTGTATCCAGTATATTTGGATAAAAATATAAGTTTTATCATTATAGCGTGTAGTGCATACGACTTAATAAAATTTTAGTTTTGTTCTAATTTTCAAGTAGTCTTATATTGTAGAAAATAAAGTCCTATTTCAGACGTTTCGGTAAGGTTGGCTGGAATTAAGTCGTCAATACAGACTGTGCAAGTAGGTTCTCTCATTTCCATTTTTTTGCAACGTGTAAAGATACTCTATTAAAGAAGCAATAGCAGATGAGAATTGTCAAATTACAATTTGGAAGGGAAATGAATGTGATGGAATAAAAGCCGTTGAAAATATCGATCAGTGGCTATTGAAATGTGTCTAAATCTAAATCAACTGGTTTCACATGTCAAATTTAAGCGTTCCACTTTGTTTGCAAGCTCTGCAACTAGAATTCAGTAGCATCTCACTCGCAGATGGAACTGCGACAAAATTGCAGATGAAAAAAACATCAAGTTTATCGGAACGATCACAATATGACGCATGATTTTGTCGTTATGAATGTTTTACCACCTACTGATGACTTTTTTTTGCGTTCTAAAATATCATACTAATATTTTACAAAAGATGATTTCAAATTCTGTACTAGTGCTCATTTAAGTGGGATTCATCCAAAACATTCTTCTTCTACTCTTCAAATTGGAGAGTATCAAAAACAGAGACAGTCACTCCATGAAACTGGAAAGTGACCGCTAAAAACACTAAGCAACAAAAAAATATTTTTTTTTCTCAGAAAGAAAGATATGTGATTCTGATAGTATTTTTCTCTTGAATTCAAATATGATATCGGTTTTTCTCCATCGCGCAAGGTTTCTGAGAGACAAGCATTTATAATTTCAAGCACTTTAATATTTTCTACATTCGTAACTACACAATATTCGAACATTCGGTCTCACTTACGAAGTAGGAAATTACGATTTTCTGCTATATTTCGCCTGTGGAGGATCCCTCGTGATGGTCCAACAATAGTCGGCCAGCATGTTAGGATTCCATTTGTCTTGATATCTCTTTTACGTTGCTGATACCATTTGAGTTAGCTCCTTTGGTTTTATTTATCAATGGACAAATGGACGAAAAAACGTTTATTAAAAATAATTATTTAAATCCATTAATTGAAATTGAATTAAAAAGAACTGTGGGTGATGGATAAATTCTGAATACATATTTGAAAACACGATAAAAAACTGCATAATGTGCAACTATTGGTACTCATGAGAATGAAATCTTGTTGACCAGTGCAATTTGATACTTATTAAGGAAAACAAAGTATTACAAATTAAATCACTCACGAAATGCTGTTATACAGGTACTCTAAAATTCCCCTTACATACTTCTAGGATTTGTAGAGCGGACTGAGTTGATAATATTTAGAATTGGAAACCATGTTCGGAAATGTATCCTTTCCGTGCTACAGTTGTTTGATAACATATTTTTAACGCGACCACTTTTACGAGTAACTTATTATGAGGCGTGACACAATACATCAATAGTTGTACAATTCAACTCATTAATAACCAAAGAAACCAATTGGAAACTGAATCACGACTTGAATTAATAATCCCGGATACACCCTCCACAATCAAGTTTTACAGTTTTCAAAATTTCGAAAAAAATTGACTTTTAAAAAAAAAAAGAACACCAAGTGTTGGAATACTCAATAGGGAAATTTTCGATTTAGCCGAATTGCGAAGCTTTTACTTGTTAAGACACATGACGTACGTTCAGGCAATGTTTGTTTTCAAAAGGCTGAAGCACGGAAACGGTAAGTTTCCGGACATGGATTCCGATTCTAAATATTATCAACTCAGTCCCCTCTACAAGTCCTAGAAGTATGTAAGGGAAATTATAGAGCACTCTTTATAAATTATGTTGAATCTAAAACCTATATGGTATTCCTAACATAACAACAAATTCAAACGGTAATTACATTTAACTTTTATAAGATCCTGCAGATGATGGGACAAGTCCCGAAAGCGCTACAGTTAAATAACTAATTAAGTTTAGGAGACGGACCTTTCCGGTGAATATCCATGATTTTATTTTTTAATTACATTTAAGTAAATCACAGCAATTAGCAATAGTGTTCATATGAAGTAAGTACTAACGAATTCCTAATGAACAAAACTATTGAGGTTGTTCTCATGAAATGTTTTTTTTTTTTCGATTCCACTCATTAGACACCAAATATGACCATGACAATATGTGTGAGTGTGAGTTCGCGTGCGTTTGCTCTAGCGAAACAAAGAAAGAAAGAAGGAAAGAAAGAAAGAGAGAGAGAGACAGACAGACAGACAGAGCGTGTGTTTGCATTGATACAATATACAGGTTGTAATGAATTATACCGCACATATTTAACTACGTATAGAGGGGTATTATATAAACACTTTGAGATAATGAGCTAATGGTCTAAGTTTAAAAATGTCCAGGTTATGTTTCAATTTGTAAAATGGTTGGCACGCCAATGATTATTTCAAAATAAAATGCAAATAATATTACACAGAGATTGTAACTTGCAACAAGTATCCGCCTTTAGTTCAGTGGTTATAGCATTCTAACTACAGATTGATGCATCACGTTCGAAACTACCTACAGTATGTGTACACTTATTTTTTCCTTTCTTCCTTTATTAGGTATGTACTGTAAATTTGTTACGTACGTAGATTTACTTCTGATTTAATTGTTAAATCATTATTTTACAGAATACAATATTGGAATGTTTAATTGTTTATTCATTATTTTACAGAATATGATATCGGAATGGCGGCGCAGTACATGAGTTACAAAACTAACTATGTACAGAAAGCTACCACTCCTATAGTTCACTAGTAAAGCTGCAAACCATAGCACGAAAATGCTATGATTGCAATGAAAGACCTGCCCTCGGACGGAATTGCTATGGAATGGAATATATGGAAATAAAAAAATAAAGGAAACAGCTCATATATATAGAAAATAAATAACAATTGTAACGTCTCATTGCTTTGTTTACAAAACACATGGCATAATAAAATTATTTATTTCCATTACTTATACAACATGAGTCTGATCTATTTAAATTAAGTTAATATATAATTTTATTATACAAGTAAGACCTGAAGTACTGCATGCAGACAATTTCTAGGAGAGATGGTTGTGGTCTACTAGAGGGAGTTTCTGTTTCCCGTACATGAGGACGCGTGTTTGATCCTGCTGTCATGTTTTTTTTTTCGCCCTTATTCCAATTAATTTTCTTTATTTGTTTCATTTATTTTGCTTTGTTTTATTTTCAGTATTTACCGCACTACTTATTTACACGAAATTGTTTTCCATTGCACAAAAACACAACGAAATAGAACGGATTTAGTTTCTCAAATAGTTGTATACTTGTGAACCAAATAGCTGATCTCTGGTTGTGAGCAGTGGCTTCGTTCTGAGACTTGAAAATTATCTGTGCGCCATCAATTATTTCAAAGGCTTTACGTATTGTATAGACTATTGTTTGAAAGGTTGTGATAATAATACACATAATGTAGTGTACAATAGGGTTCGCTAATAAAATGTGTAATTGTACTGTACAGTACTTACGTACTTAGATAATGGTAGTGCAGTGATCACAAGTGTAATAACATGAAGAGGTACAGTGTATGTATACATGACATACAGAATGTTTTTGGGAAATAAAAATCAATACATTTGAGTAAACCAGAATAAAGTAAAGCACCTGCAGACTCAATAGAAGAAATTGTTCAAATAGACCACCTCCATTCTCACCACACAGACGACATCGGTGATTCTCGTACCCCGGTCAAGATACCAGGATTCTCACGGATTACACCACAGTTAAAATGCAGAAGATGACATATTGTAACTACTTAATGGAGATTAATAATTTAGTTGAGGAAGACTGAACTACCATGTACCAATTTTATATTTAATATCTTATTACATAACCTCAACGCTGCTATAATATGAATTTTAAAAGTGTTGGAAGTTCAGCATAACTGTAAAGATGTTCCTTGACGCTTTGAAGTAATGCGACTGAAGTTGACGTAACATCTAATCAGATGTTACTGTAATTACCAATGTAGGCATAAGTATTTTGCGCATGCCTATTCTAAATAAATTTCAGTGTCAATATAGCACAGTACACACGCAATAAAGAAAAAAAAAGAGGAAATAATTAAAAAGTGGCCTGCAGTGATTTGAACCATCGGTGTTCGAACAGAAATCCATCGCTTTAACCATTAAGCCACACGTTAACTTCACAGATTCTGCGTGTTTCACTCTAAGCTAAGGCTATTATTGTACCGATGCTACTTTAATCAGTGCAGTGGCGTGCAATCATCTGCTAAGTTCAAAATTTTAAGGAATTCGATAACCTAATATTTCATGAAGGTTTTTGATGAATTATTAGAAATCAGGATCTCGGAATTATTACTTAAGATCTGAAGTTATTCTAGTATAATTTTCTCTCCTACTTTGCTCTGCTATTGATTTATTAGTATAAATTGTCGATTACTTTGATTCCCTACAACTATCCCGTTTTCCCTCGTAGACCATTGGTTCCCTATTTCAAATTACTTGTATAATACCCCTCTGTAAGCAGTTAAATTTGTACGGTATTATTCATTTAGACCCTGTAGTCCTATATATTGTTCCATTGTATCTTTACCTTGTCGTAGTGGAGTGACTTGCGTGCTTAAATTACCTGATTGCTATGCCGGCATAGCATTGCTGCCGAAAGGGGTACCCATGCCGGACAGGTCGAAGGCGATAATCCAGACGAAGAACGTACCTTGGCCGAAAGAGTGGCGATCTTTCTCCTTAAAAATGCAACCGTCATGAAATGCGGACATGGGTTCCACTGGAATATAATTCTCCAGAGGTAAAATAGTTCTCCATTCGGTTCTCCAGACAGGACTATTTCAGGGAATCCATGCCAAAAAGCTCAAACACGGGACATGTTCCTAGGAACATGGAATGTTAGGACATTATATAATAGCGGTGCGCTAGAGATATTAATGCGGGAATTAGATAAATCGCTCTTGGATCTAATAGATTTACAGGAAGTTTGATTGCCAGGAGAAGGGATTCATTAATCTGGAAGCTTTGCATTATACCACGGGATACAGCAAAACCCGAATTAGGAGCAGGCTTTTTAATTCGGAAAAGGATAATCTCAGCTACCCTTCTCAAACCCCTTCCAAACGACAATAATGCAAGACAGGTTCTAGAAACAGCATTCTCCCCCTTCCCGTCTTCCCTACATGTGGTTCACTTGAACGCACAAAGCTTAACTGCACATACAGACGAAATTAGTATGATTTTTTCTTCTTCCAATATTCATGCTATTCTCGTATCAGAAACATGGCTCACTCCCTCCATTAATTCTAGTTTAATTGACATGGATGGTTATACTTTCTTAGACATGATCGTGTACATAGTTGAGGGGGCGGTGTTGGTGTCTTCGTTAGGACAGACCTTTGCCCTAAGTCTGTATACTTTTCTAATAACGAGACATCTCCTGAAATTATGTTTATAGAAATATACGCAAGCTTAAAAAAATGCCTTCTTTGTGTAGTGTACCAACCCCCTAAATAAAAAAAATAGCAGAAATAGAATCCGCTCTACAAAACGCACGTATACAATATGAACACGCTATCGTAATGGGTGACTTTAATATAAATATACTAGACACTGACAACAGACATACACAACAGCTTATGTCCGCGTTCCAAGTTTGTGATATGACTATCCTTCTCTTACAGCCTACACATCACACCAATCATTCTGAGACTTTACTTGACTTAATTGCTACTAATAATCCAGACAGAGTACTAACCCACGGGCAACTGTCAGCTCCCGGAATATCAGCACATGATATTATATTCTTAGCATATTCACTGCAGTGCCCTAAACTAGCTCGTAAGACTATCACATATAGAGACCTAAAACATATAAACAATGCAGCTCTACTTGAAGACGCTATAAAATTACCCTGGCATACTATATGGACGTTGCATTCTGTTGACGAAAAAGTTGAGGCATTAAATAACCTTATATTACAACTATATGACAGACACGCTCCACTGAAAACTAAACTAGTGAAACGACACCCTGCTCCCTGGATGTCTGCTAACATTCGTGACTTGATGACTGAAAGAGACGCAGCATATCGGAAATATAGAGTCGACAAAACTGATATAAATCTTAATCACTATAAACGGTTACGAAACAAGACTACACAAACTATCAGAAACGCCAAACTTAGACATCTATACAGCCTTACTGAACCTAATAACAATAACCCAGATATTTGGAAAAATCTGAATAAAATGGGTGTAGGAAGGAAAGACACACAGGTAGAAAAACTACCTGTTTCTCTGAACACACTTAATAACCATTTTACAAGCACATTCTTTACTCCTAAAGACAAAACACATACAACAAGTGAACTACTATTGACAAATCCACCAGACAGAGAACTTTTCCATTTTTCATATCTTACAGAAAATGACATAAAGAAAGCTCTCAAACGAATAAAAACAAAGCAGAAGGTACTGACCGTATAAATATCACTCTACTTAACAAAATAATCGACGTTATACTACCTACCATAACTCATGTTTTCAACTCCTCACTACAAACCTCTATATATCCCACATTATGGAAGCAAGCAATTGTACGCCCACTCCCGAAAGTAAAAACTCCCTTAACTCCTAACGATTTTCGACCCATTAGTATTTTACCTACCCTTTCAAAAGCTTTGGAACGATTAGTCCACAAACAACTGACTGACTACCTAACTGAACACGACCTTTTAGATCAATACCAATCAGGCTTTAGGACAGGACACAATACAAATACTGCTCTACTAAATATATGTGAAGACATACGCGAAGCATCTGATAATCGAAAACTTACTATTCTACACTACTTGACTTTAGTAAAGCATTTGACACGGTAGACTTGGACTTATTGTTGCTTAAACTAAAAAACCTCTCACTTTCTGACAGTGTCACGCAATGGTTCAACTCCTACCTTCGTGAGCGCCAGCAATATGTTGTAGGAAATTCTACATTACGCTCTTCTTGGACCTACCGTAAAGCTGGAGTTCCACAGGGCTCGGTGCTCGGCCCATTGCTTTTTTCAATCTATATAAACGACATATCTGACTCCCTAAAACATTGCAAACATCATTTATTTGCGGACGACATGCAGATCTACCTTCACTCAGACAAATATTCTTTAAATGACGCGGTAACCAAAATTAACGAGGACCTTGACACGCTAACGGCGTGGACAGAGAAATATGGACTTGAATTAAATCCTAGAAAGACACAAGCAATCATTATGGGCCATCAGAGACTATTATCCTCAATTAACACAAATGCAGTATTACATGTGTCACTTAATGGGGTTCAGATCCCTTATAGTGAGACAGTAAAAAATCTAGGAGTGTTTATGGATAAACATTTAATTTGGAATAAACAAATAAATAACATTTGCAAAACTATCTTCTCAATAATACACTCATTAAATCGTATAAGAAATTGTTTACCGTTTCTCTAAGAAAAATGCTAGTAGAAACACTCGCAATGCCCCATTTTGATTATTGTGATACTCTTTTTACTGACCTAAATACTGTTCTTACCCAAAGACTTCAACGTGTTCACAATTCTTGCATACGTTTTATTTGTGGTATACATAGATTTGATCACGTTACACCATCCCTGGAACAATTGTCATGGTTTCGTCTTCAAGATCGTAGAACCATCCATTCCCTATGCCTACTCTATAACATATTACACACATCTTTACCTTATTATTTATCACACACCGCTTCACTAAACTCTCTGATACACATAACTTAGATACCCGATCCTTGAGCACAGTGTCCTTTATATCCCTCCTCATCATACTACCTATTATTCGAAATCTTTTACAGTTTCTCTTGCTAGAACATGGAATTCACTTCCACCCTATGTCAGAGACTGCCAAACTTTACCATCTTTCAGAAATAAATTGAAAATAAAATCACTAACAGAAACAATTCACTAATACTACTTTTTAAGAATTAATAATGCGTTTTTGCATTATTAATAAAAATAGACTTAGGATTTGTTAATATATTTACCTAATGCCTTGTATAAAAAGCGTAGATTAATTCATTGTAGTGTTTTTTTTTCTCTCTTTTTATGCATAGTAGATTCGAGCTGTTATTCCTTTTTATTCATTGTATCATTAATTTAATTTTAATTGTATTTAGTTTCATTCTATTATTAGACATTAATTTCGTTATTATTCAATATGACAGATAATGAATTGTTCAATAACTGTTATTCTAACTTTTTTTTTTGTATTCATATGTAACATGTTTGTCCTGTCTAATATGACTACTATAGTAATTTTTTTTGTATTCATGTGTAACATATGTTTGTCCTGTTTTATATGACTATTATTGTATTTCTTTTTGTATTCATATGTAACATATGCTTGTTCTGGTGAGTGGAAGAGAAGGCCACATGGCCTTAACTCCACCAGGCTAAATAAATAAATAAATAAAAATATTAAGTTTGTCAGCGATAGGATATCTTACATAATTATAAATCGTAAACAATATGATTTTGTGATCGTAAATGTACATAGTCTCACAGAAGATAATGATGAGAAAATCAAGGATGAGTACTATGAAGAATTAGAATGCGTATTTGATAGCCTTTCACGATATAATATGGAAATTGTCTTAGGAGATATTAATGCAAATGGGAGCGGGAAGATATACTCAGGCCCATAATAGGAAAATTCAGTCTTCGTGTAGAGTAACGACAATTGAGTTAGATTAGTCAACTTTGCCACATCAAAGAATCTTATTGTTAACAGCACAACATTCCATCATAAGGATATTCATAAATGCACCTGGTCGTCTCCAGATGGTGAAACTCCGAATCAGATAGATAATGTATTAGTGAAGAAACGCTGGCACAGTAGTGTCATCGATATTAGATCAGTTAGAGGGGCAGACTGTTATTCGGATCATCATCTGGTCAGGGTGAAAATCAGACAACGGTTATCGCTAATGAGAGGAACAAACGCTGAAGATGATTCTGAAAAAATTGAGTTGATAAACTTGAAAAATGATGGATTGCGGCAAGAATACCAAATCAAAATTGCTAATAGATTTGAGATACTGGAATCTTCAGATGAGAATGTGGCAACCGAAGAAGAAACTGATATAAATAAAGAATGGGAGACAATAAGAGGTACTATTAAATTGTCAGCTTCAGGAAGCATTGGTTAAGCAATAAAGGAAATAGACAAAAACTTGTTTGATGAGGAATATGCCAACATTATAAAGAAATGAAAGGAAACAAAAATGAATTGGCTACACGAGCCATATGAAGTAAATTTAGAAAAATTAGGTACTATTAAACGAGAAACCACCAGGTTATTTAAGTGTAAAAAGAGGGAATACTTGAGAGAGAAGATTAAGATTAATGATTTTGAATTTAATTAAAAAATAGGAACATCAAAGAATTATATCACGGTATTAGGATAGAGAGGGAAGTGTTTAAGTCTAGAACAACAATTAGGAATGAAAATGGAGATATGACTGCAGATTCCAGGAGTATATTAGATAGAAGGAAGTGTTACTTTAATCAGCTATTAAATGTACATACAGAACAGATATTTAAGAGGATATTTTACAGACAGCTGAAATGCTAATCACAGAACCAAAAGGGCATTCGAGGATGAATTGGCAATAGAAACATTGAAGATGTATAAAGCATTAAGTTCAGATGGGATCCCAGCAGAAATTATAAAATCAGGGGGAGAAAAAATTATGGACAAGATACGTCGGTTACTTTGTATGATTCGGGAAGAAGAAGCTCTTCCAAATGAATGGAACGATTCAAGTGTCTTACCAAACTATAAAAGAGGAGATAAAACTGATTTCAACAACTACAGGGGCAACTAATTACTCTCAACTTCGAACTAAGTCCTAACAAATATATAAGTAAGCAGATTTAACCCTTGTATTGTTGATATTCTAGGAGATCATCAATGTGGATTTAAAAGAAACAGGTCTAGAACAGATCACATTTTTAGCATAAGACAGATTTTAGAAAATAAAATGGGAACATAATGGCACTATACTTCGACTAAATGTAGACTTCAAAAAGGTGGAGAAGTTATATACTGGTTGTATCCTTCTCGCGTTCTTATACGAATGTGTCTAAATGGACAAAGTGTAGGGTGCGTGTAGGGAAGCAGTTTTCTGATACTTTTGAAATTCACAATGTGTTTGAGCAAGGAGGTGAACTAATATCCTCTACTATCTATTTCTTATTAGAGCATGCCATCAAATATTTTGTGAATGAAGAAGGCCTGCAGCAACTCAATGCTATTAATAGGCTGTTAGTTTATGCTGATGATGTAGTATTAGTGAGCGATAACTAGGATATACTAAGGGAAAACACATAATCTTTATTGAGTAACACTAAGAAATTCGGACTGGAAGTAAACATCAATAAAACTAAATATATGTCCACACACAGAAGTTCGTTATATAATGGAAATGGACAGCTAATGACAAATGAGGGAAATTTTGAAGAAGTCACTGATTTCAAGTATCTAGGAACAATAATCACAAATAGAAACGAGGCTAATTCTGTAAATGCGTGCTATTATGCATAACAGGGAATTTTGTCGTCCCAAATCCTTTCAAAAAAGTTAAACTGAAAATATATAAAACAGTTATTCTCCCAGTTATATTATATAGATGCGAAACATGGATTTTTACTTTAAGTGAAGAAAGATTACGAGTTTTTGAGAATTACGTTCTTAGGAAATTTTTGGGCCAAAAAGAGATGAACGGGCAGGTGAATGGAGAAAACTTAATAATAATGAACTACATGATATGTAAAGGAAGCCAGATAAAATAAGAAGAGTTAAGGCTCGTAGACTGCGATGGCAGGACATGCGGCACGTATGGGAGATGAAAGAGGTGCATGGAAGCTTCATGTAGGAAACTAGAGGGAAAACGCCCAGTTGGTAGATCAATAATGAGGTGGGAGAATAACACACTCCATGATTTGAGGGAATTAGGTTATACAGGGGTTGACTGGTAAACATTAGCTCAGGATAGTGATGTATGGAGAGCTTGTGTCCGGTCGTCCATGAACCTTTGAGTTCGATGGAGCCCGTGAGTTATATATATATATATATATATATATATTAAATGTATTCATGAATACATTTAATCGGTTTTAATATTTCACATAGGACTACTTAGAGTTTATTTTCACAAAATCTTACATGTTAGCCTATTTGAATATGTTTAACTAACTCACTGGCTCCAACGAACCCCTAGGTTCATGGCCGCGCTGACATTACCACTACATACAATTACATCCTGAGCTAATATTTTTTCAATTAACGCCTGTATAATCTACTTCCCACAAATCATGGTTCATATTATTCTCCCACCTCTTTCTTGGTCTACCAATCGGACGTTTTCCCTCTGGCTTTCCTTATTTAAATATGTTACATAATTTAATTAGAATCGTTGTGCACGGAGGGGACAGTGAAATGCACGGAGGAGACACATACATTCTGCAGGGAGAGGAAATTTTGATTTGATGTTTATTTATAATGTGGATAATTTTAAGGTCATTAATATTTGGAATTATATTCACCTTCTACTGCATTATACTCAGACATTATAAAAATATTTGTATATGTTAATGCGTGTTTCTCTCAGTTTGCACGGAGAATACATTCCTTACAGAAAAAAATACATAAATAAATAAACACGAACCAATAGATTTCTTCCGTCATACAACATCTTAACTGTTATGTTGTCAATAAATCACTACTATTTTGTTACAGTCGTTAAAGTAATTGCATAAGTGAAACAAATTTAGAATTTTTTTCAACATATAAAATTAAATAAACAAACTCCACTAAGAGAAAGTAAGATCTGGTTACAGCAGTATAAGTAACATTTTAAGAAATAAAATAAAATAATTTTAGAAAACATAAATGGAATAACAAAAGCAAGGTCAGGTAGGCCTATACAAAACACTAGTATATAAACTATGTCAGGTGATTTACATGGAAGTACATTAAACATTATTTTCTTAGAAAATTATGATAATTTCATTGCACGGAGGAGACATTTTACTCGTGTTATTTTTTATCTATTCGTAAAACATGATTTACTTATCTCTTGACGTGCTTCTGGTAGGATTCAGCCAGTTATCTGCTATATTGTGATATACAGGTGTTCATATTAGTAAATAGGCCTATACCATAAGAAAAAGTATGCCTCTTGAGTTACAGATATTACTCTTTTTTCCAGGCTGACTGATATTGGATAAAGGAAGATATGGTATTTTCGAGGTATATTCAATTCCGTGATAGTTAATGTTTAAACGTTGCCCCGAACCTATGACGCCAAAAAAATATATATGGGCGATATTTAGACTAAAAGTCATATTTTTCGAGAACTCATTTTTTTTAAATTCCGGTATTCTACCAAGATGATAATACCGAAAAATTAACTATCACGGCATTACTTACATCTGGAATTACTCCCATTTCCCAACATATGTCAACGCTCTAGCGGTCGCAATTTTTTTCGGAACAAACTCGGAATATAGCAAACAATTAAGAGAAGTAAGGTAAATTTCGTTATCCAGCAAACTTGGACCACTGGGAATGGGGATTAACAGAACCGAAAATTTAAAAATCACTCTAGCAGCTGCAGCTTTCGACTTTATGCAATGAAACACGGTATATGCTATTCACATGAAACGAGAAAGGAATTTTTAAGAAAATCAGTTAAATCCGATTATTAGAAGTGGAGGTGAACCAGAGAGCCTCAATTTAAAACCGCTATAGGGGCCGGCAGATTTGCTTTCTCTCATCGAAAACGTAGACATTCTATATAATTAACAACAGAAATATATATTACGTTAACCAGCAAAATGGACAATAAATCTGACTTGCTGAGAAATTCGGCTTAATTTACATAGTTCATAAGTGAAAATCTTTTTTATTAGAGCGAAGATTAAGATAATAAGCAATTCACCTTTTATAGTTTTATTAAACCATTATGCAAAAGGATAAAATAGTAAAAAACGACAATTGCACTGTACTTATTATAGGTACTGATGTATGTTAAAAACAATTTACAAAATATGTCAGTAACGAAAGAAGCTAAATTTATATTTTACAAAAAAAAACATTTTTTCACATTCCTAAGTACAGTTTTACTAAAACATGCATTATGAACAAGTCTTAAAATTTAAAATACGCTTTTCAGTGAAGTTTTTATATTGAAATAGATGTTAAAAAAAGTTATATCTAATTGGCTGATAGAACAAATAATACATAACACTGATTGTTTTTTTAACGTCTGTGGTCGGTTCTGGCAAATGCCATATCAAAATGAATTTAGTATTGACATACATACAGTATTACACGCCAAGTGTTGGGTATAATTTTCACCCTAATTTCACTTTCATCGGCGAGTCCCAAACGATGCACTTGATTGCCTAAAAGTTCTAAATTCCTTATTTAAAGAAGATGTATGATCGTTTTTTGAATAAGAGGACAGTAATTTTAATACTACGCAATGAAAAAACAGTTTCATAGAAATTAATTTGTTTATCCTATCAAATATTAACTTTTTCAATGAATAACTTTACATACTAAAATAATATTTTACATTTCTAGTTGCACTCTTTATAATTTTAGAAATATCAATTTATATGCACCTGTTACCGACGGACAGGGACCTGCACCTCGACCATTCGGCATGACTGCAGACTCGCAAATGACGCTTTTTTAATTCGCCAGAAATAATGCTCAGTACACAGAAATTAAGAAGCTTCTAGAACGACTAAAGCTGCTACTGACTAATAATATTAAGATTAAAATGAATGGTTATCAAATATCAAATATCGCTAGAAAATAATGCAACACAGGAAACTTTATATAATAAGTAATTGGTCATTAATTTTATATAAATGCAAACACGTGCGGCAGCTCTTCAGTGATATGAGACTCCCAGGATAGTTTTAGATTTTGAGTTTGCAGGTGTGAGTATATAGACGACTAAAATGGACTACGTCATTAAGAACAAAAATAAGATAATCTATTATTAAAATAAAGTAACATATATAAGCTAGGTAAATGTTTTATTCATTAATAAACACATATCTTGCAACATGTTTATATGTTTATATTAGTACAGATTTGAATATCCATTACTAATTTATGACATGTTCATTTCAAGATCATGTTACTTTTCTACTGAGCCAGGACAACAATATAGTGAAATATAATTGAAATGTAGATAATATCCGCCTAACTAAAGAATTCATTGCCAATAATAAACCCTGCTGACTTTATTCCACGTCCTTATCATCTAGTCAACTTTTCCAGACTTTTGATACGATTAACACAAAACTACTTTTGTCAAAATTTAAGATACTGAATTTTCCTGAAAATTCGATTCAGTGGTTCCACTCCTATCACACTGGCCCCATCAATGCGTTGTTGTAGGTGATCGTTTTTCTTCATGGAGGTCAGTGGAGTGAGAAGTACCACAAGGATCAGTAACAGTTCCAATTGATTATATATATATATATATATATATACACAAGCTAATACCCGGCGTGCGCTGCTACTCCTAAATAAATGTTAATGTGTCTTTACCACCAGCGTGTTCAATTCTGTGTACATCAATTTGTGTATTTGCTATGGTTTAGGAAGCGTAAGCCATTTGTGCGTCAAAATAGGGACTTTATTTCATGTGTTTCACTATAAGGGTGATTTTGGGGGTGAAGTGGTTGAGTATTACAACTCTCTTATAGCCTATGTTCACTTTTCAACAAGCCCCATCTCAATCGGATGAACGGTATGGCAGAGCACACTTGTCCGGGAATCTACTTATCCCGATCTTCTTGGTATAAAAAAACTCAAAGCGCGAAAGGCCTACAAGACTTTTGGCTGACCAGAAGGCTGTAGGCCTCACATCCACAAGTGTTAATCATAGATGTAGACTATCATCTAGACAATGTAGGGTGACATGTAGTCAGCATATCGGATTCTCCAGCCGTTAATAGATGGTATTCAAAACCTGGAGTCACTACTTATTGTAGCTACCCAAATGCCTCACGATGCTGGGTGGGCCCGCACAGTGGGCCAGGGATGAAATCTAGCTTGAAAAAAGTACTTTACTAACTCTGGCCAATTCATCGTTCCTCACTCTAAAAGTATTGCCAGATGACTGTTCTTCACTTATCTGCAAAGGAGGGTAGAATTCTAAAATTTTTGTAGACAATATAAACATCGGAAGTTGCCGATAGTTAAGAACTCGTCTGGTCCGCATCCCAGTTGTGTACTGATCTGTGGAAATAAATACGTTCTGCATTAAAGTTCAGTGAGTAATTCTTCTTATTCTACATGGATACTTTTCCTCAAGGTTTGTACTTTTCATTGATATATTTAACATGTTTCTATACAATCAGATATTGTGTTAAATACACGTGGAATCATACATTCGAAACACTAAAAAAAATTACATAATATTTTATTTTAAATTGAGCTACAAAAAAACAATTCTCAACAGAAGTAGAAATTTTATTTAGAATATAGAGTGATTTATGGACTTCAATTCCCGCACAATAACATGTGTGCAAATTATTGCGTTTTTTGTAATTTGCCTTTTATTAGAGGAGGCGGCCGGCAGCAGAGGCTTATCATCGCGCGCAGAGAATTGCTTGATTTAATATATGAAGAAACATTATCGGTAGAGCAATAAGAGATCCTCTATTAATAATTTACAGTTAGGGGATGTTCGGAGAATGTTTTAAAAAATATGTTTTTAAAGCGATTTTCTAAAACATAGGAAGTTGTGCGAGAGAAAAAAGTTAGATTTCTACTGAAATATTCTGATTGGTTAAAAGTAAATGTAAACTTTCCCGTTATTAAGAATTTAGAACACTGATAGTCGTTGGAAAATCCTGTTCCATCTGCTTATGGAATTGTAAGACGCAAAATATCTTTCGAAGAGGCTGGAATAAAAACAAAAAAAAAATATTATTTCTGCTGAAATATCTGTCTTGGGAATGGTAGCATAACAAATGTGATTCCCTAGAAGCATTATAAAGGTGGATAAAATAACACAACCTCTCTTTTTGACACCTAGTCTCATGTTAATATATCGACATATTGACAATTTATTGTCAAATAAGACAATGCTTCGTCCGACATAGAAGATGGGGAGTTGTGCGGAGTGATTTGTATTGTTTATTATTATTTTGAAGCCATTTTTTTTTGTTTTTTAGTAGTACCTTTAAAACATCAGCAGTATCCCGTTTACCATATGACCAAAGTGATATTTCTGTTGCAAGACCAAGTTCATCGCGAGAGAATCCCTGCTTAAGTGAACATTTCTTTAATTCCAGACTCTTCGAAAGTTAATTTGGGTCTTCCAATTCCATAAGCAGATGGAACAGAATTTTCCAACGACGGTCATTGTTCTAAATTAATTCTTCATAACGGGAAAGTTAACATCCCCTCCTAGCCAATCAGAATATTTCATTAGAATTTTTTTTCTCGCGCACAACTTCGTAGATTTGAAAAAAGTGCTTTAAAAAAATATTGATTTTTAATATAATTTAAAACATTCTGCTAACATCCCCATACAACTGATTTGTTTACTAAATGATAATTTATTGCGTCTATCTAACATTTTTCCAAGCAAGGAGATGCACTATCTCCTCTACTATTTAATTTTGTACTAGAGCATGCCATTAAATCTTTAGAGAATGAGGAAGACTTACAACTCAATGGTATTAATAAGCTGTTTGTTTATGCTGATGATGTAGTATTATTGGCCGATAGCGAGGAGATACTAAAGGACAACACGCACACACTATTGAGTAACAGTAAGAAATTAGGACTGGAGATAAATATAAATAAAACTAAATATATGGTCACATGTAGAAATTCATTATATAATGGAAATGGACAGCTAATGACAAATGAGGGAAATTTTGAGGAAGTGGCTGAATTCAAATACCTAGGAACAATAATCACAAATAAGAATGAGATGCACGAAGAAATTAAACATAGGTTCAATTCTGGAAATGCATGCTATTATGCATTGCAGAGACTCTTGATGTCCCAACTCCTTTCAAAAAACGTTAAACTGAAAATATATAAAACAATTATTCTACCAGTTATATTATATGGGTGCGAAACATGGACTCTTACTTTAAGGGAGGAAAGGAGATTACAAGTATTTGAGAATAAAGTACTTAGGAAAATTTTTGGACCAAAGAGAGATGAACAGACAGGTGAATGGAGAAGACTACATAACAATGAACTACATGGTCTTTATAGGAAGCCAGATATAATAAGAACAGTTAAGTCTCGTAGACTGCGATGGGCAGGACATGTTGCACGTATGGGGAATGAAAGACTTGCATGGAAGCTTCTTGTAGGAAAGCCAGAGAGAAAACGCCCAGTTGGTAGACCAAGAATGAGGTGGGAGAATTACACTAAGTATGATTTGAGGGAAGTAAATTATACATGGAATGTTTGGAAAGTATTAACTCAGGATAGGGATGTATGGAGAACGTATGTCCGCGCGGCCATGATCCTACGGGTTCGATAGTGCCAGTGAGTAAGTAAGTATCTAACATTTTTCCCCATATTAAATCAAACAATTATTCTCTGAGCGCAAAGGTAGGCCTCAGTTGCTGGCTACATCATGTAATGAGAAAGCTAATTAAAAAACGCAATAATTTGCACACATGTTATTGTGCGGGAATCAATGTCCATAAATCACTCTATATTCTAACTAAAATTTGTACTACTGTTCACAACCCTTTTCTTTGTAGCTCAATTTAAAATAGTATGATTGTGTAAATTTTTTAGTGCATGGAAGGTATGATTCCACATGCATTTATCATAATATCTGGTGGTTATATAGAAAAACATTAAATAGGTCTATATCAGTAAAATTACAAACCTTGAGGTGAAGTGTCCATATAAAATAACAAGAATAGCTCACTGAACTTGAACACACAACGCCAATAATACAACTGGGATATAGACCAGATGAGTTCTTAACCATCGGCAATTTCCGATGTTTATATTGTCTTCATAAACATTAGAATTGTACCCTCCTTTCCAGATAAGTTAAGAACCGTCATATAACAATTATATTAGAGTGAAAAGAAAAAAGATTAATTGATGAGGGTGAGTGAAAATAGTTTTTTCCAGCAAGATTTAATTTCTGGCCCAGTGTGCACCGGTCCCATACTGACCGAAATTCCATGAGAAACATTTCTTCCACCCATGGAGACTCGAACCAGCGTAAGTCCCGTAATTTTGTGCCAAGACGTCTAGCCCTAACCACTCTGCTACGGCGCGGGACTCTTGGTATCAATGAAAGAGAAAAATGGTTATTGTGAGTTATCCGTAAGAGATAAACATTGCAGTTGCGGACATTTTTGTATTGCTTTTTGAGAGATTCAATTCTGTGTACATTAATTTTATATACATTAATTTTGTGTATTTCTTATAGTTTAGGCAGCATAAGCCATTTAAGCGTTCAAAGAGCTCCTTTTTTCACATTAGAATTGTACCCTCATTTGCAGATAAGTTAACAAGGGTCATATAACAATTATATTAGAGTGAAAAAAAATATATAAATTGATGACGGTGAGTGAAAGAAGTACTTTTTCAGCTTACTTACTTACTTACTTACATACTCACTGGCACTATCGAAACCGTAGGTTCATGGCCGCACGGACATAAGCTCTCCATACATCTCTATCCTGAGCTAATGCTTTCCAATCATTCCCTGTATAATCTACTTCCCTCAAATCATAGTTAATGTTGTTCTCCCACCTCATTTTTGGTCTACCAACTGGGCGTTTTCCTTCTGGCTTTCCTACGAGAAGTTTCCATGCTCGTCTTTCATTCCCCATACGCGCAACATGTCCTGCCCATCGCAGTCTACGGGACTTAACTGTTCTTATTATATCTGGCTTCCTATAAAGACCATGTAGTTCATTGTTATGAAGTCTTCTCCATTCACCTGTCTGTTCATCTCTCTTTGGTCCAAAAATTTTCCTAAGAACTTTATTCTCAAATACTCGTAATCTCCTTTCCTCTCTTAAAGTAAGAGTCCATGTTTCACACCCATATAATATAACAGGTAGAACAATAGTTTTATATATTTTCAGCTTAACGTTTTTTGAAAGGAGTTGGGACATCAAAAGTCTCTGCTATGCATAATAGCATGAATTTCCAGAATTGAGCCTATGTTTAATTTCTTTGTGCATCTCATTCCTATTTGTGATTATTGTTCCTAGGTATTTGAATTCAGCCAATTCCTCAAAATTTCCCTCATTTGTCATTAGCTGTCCATTTCCATTATATAATGTATTACTACGTGTGACCATATATTTAGTTTTACTGATATTTACTTCCAGTCCTAATTTCTTAGTGTTACTCAATAGTGTGTGCGTGTTGGCCTTCAGTATCTCCTCGCTATCGGCCAGTAGTACTACATCATCAGCATAAACTAACAGCTTATTAATACCATTAATTTGTAAGCCTTCCTCATTCTCTAAAGATTTAATGGCATGCTCTAGTGCAAAATTAAATAGTAGAGGTGATAGTGCATCTCCTTGCTTTAACCCATTCTGGATTTCAAAAGTGTCTGAAAACTGTTTGCCTACACGCACCCTACTCGTTGAGCCATTTAGACACATTCGTATAAGTCTAACTAACTTTTTAGGAATTCCAAACTCCAGCAGGATACTATATAACTTCTCCCTCTTAATTGAATCATATGCTTTTTTGAAGTCTACATATAGTTGATGTACAGTGCCATTATATTCCCATTTCTTTTCTAAAATCTGTCTTATACTAAAAATCTGATCTGTTGTAGACCTGTTTCTTCTAAATGCACATTGATGATCTCCTAGAATGTCATCAATATAGGGAGTAAGTCTCCTTACTAATATATTTGTTAGAATTTTTTACGAAGTTGAAAGTAATTAGATGCCCCTATAGTTGTTGCAATCAGTTTTATCTCCTTTCTTATAAATTGGTACGATAATTGATTCCTTCCATTCATCTGGAAGAGCTTCTTTTTCCCAAATTATACTAAGCAACCAGCGTATCTTGTCCATCAACATTTCTCCCCCAGATTTTATCAGTTCTGCTGGGATCTCATCTGAACCTGATGCTTTATACATCTTCAATTTTTCAATTGTCATTTCAACCTCTAATGCACTTGGCTCTGCGACTAGCATTTCTGCTGTCTGTAAGTTATTCTCTTCAATGTCCTGTTCTGTATGTACATTTAATAGCTGATTGAAATAACTTTTCCATCTATTTAATATACTCTTGGAATCTGCAATCATATCCCCATTTTCATTCCGAATTATGTTTGTTCTAGCCTGAAACCCTTTCTTCTCTATACTAATTCAATTGATATAATTCTCTAATGTTCCTATTTTTTGCATTCATTTCAAGATCATTAATCTTCTCTCTCAAATATTCCCTCTTTTTACTCTTTAGTAACTTGGTGGTTTCCCGTCTAACACTACCCAATTGCTCTAAATTTACCTCATTTGGCTCGTGTAACCATTTAATTTTTGCTAGCTTTCTTTTCTTTACAATGTCTGCACATTCCTCATCAAACCATTTCTTGTTTTGCCTCTTTTTTAAACAACCAATGCTTTCTGATGCTGACAATTTAATAGTATCTCTTATAGCCTCCCATCCTTTATTTATATCAGTTCCTTCTTCGTTTGCCACATTGTCATCTGAAGATTCCAGTACTTTAAATCTATTAGCAATTTTGATTTGTTATTCTTGCCGCATTTCATCATTTTTCAAGTTCTTTAATTCATATTTTACAGAATCATCTTTAGCGTTTGTTCCTCTCATAAGCGATAGCCGTTGTCTGATTTTCACCCTGACCAGATGATGATCTGAATTGCAGTCTGTCCCTCTAACTGATCTAACATCAATGATGCTACTGTGCCAGCGTTTGTCCACTAATACATGATCTATCTGGTTCCGAGTTTCTCCATCTGGGGACGTCCAGGTGTATTTATGAATATCCTTATGCTGAAATGTTGTGCTCTTAACAACGAGATTCTTTGATGTGGCAAATGTGACTAATCTAACCCCGTTGTCGTTACTATCTTCATGAAGACTGAATTTGCCTATCGTTGGTTTGAATATATCTTCCCGCCCCACTTTTGCTTTAAAATCTCCTAAGACAATTTTCATATGATATCGTGAAAGGCTATCAAATAAGCATTCTAATTCTTCATAGAACTCATCCTTGATCTTGTCATCTTTATCTTCTGTGGGGGCATGTACATTTACAATTATAAAATCATGTCGTTTACCCTTTAGAATTATGTATGATATCCTATCACTAACAAACTTAATATCTCGGATAGCGGATAGGATCCTCCTTCTGACTAAAAAACCCGTTCCAAATGCAGGTCTTTCTGCACCCCCATAGTATAATGAAAAGCTTCCTGATTCCTGACTACCTTCACCTGGCCACCTAACTTCCTGTAAAGCGACTATATCCAAGGGCGATTTATCCAATTCCCGCGTTAATATCTCTAGTGTCCCGCTATTGTATAAAGTCCTAACATTCTATGTTCCTAGGAACATGTCCCTGTATTTGAGCCTTTGGCATGGGTTCCCTGAAGTAGTCCCCGCCCGGAGAACCGAATGGGGGACTATTTGACCTCCGGAAAATTTTACCCCAGTACAACCCATGTCCGCATTTCTTGACGGTTGTATTTTTACGGTGAAAGATCGTCACTCTTTCGACCAAGGTACTTAATTCGTCTGGCTTATCACCTTCGACCAGTCCGGCATGGGTAACCCTATCGGCAGCAATGCTACCGCCGGCATAGCTCTCAGGATCATTTAAGCACACAAGCCACTCCACCACGACAAGGTAAAGATACCATGGAGGGACTTTTTTTTCAGCTAGATTTCATTTTTGTCCCACTGTGCACCGGTCCCATTCTGGCCGAAATTCCACGAGAAAAAAAATTTCCCCCAAGGAGTCTCGAACAAGCGTAACTACCGTAGTTATGCGCCAAGATTTGTTGCCTTAACCACTCGGCTACGGCGCCGGTCTCTCGGTATTAATAATAAAGATGAAAGCTTCACCCGAATGGGCATTATTATCTAGTTATTAATGAAAGACAAAAATGATTATTGTGAGTTATCCGTAAGAGACAACATATGCTGTCGCGAACTTTTTTGTAGAGCTTTTTGAGATATTCAATTATGTTTACATTAATTTTGTTTATTTCTTATGGTTTAGGCAGCGTAAGCCATTTAAGAGTCGAAAGAGCTATTTTTTTCACGTTTTCCACTACAAAAGGCGATATTTAAGCGTGTAGGAGTTGAGTGTCACAACTCTCTTATAGTCTATGTTCATCCTGGGAAACTCCTGAACATTTTGCAAAAAAACCCATCACAATCGGATCAACGATATGGCCGCGCATAAAGTACAAACAAACAAACAAAGATAGAAACATACAAACAGACAAACAAACAAACAAACATTAATTTTTATATATATGATATATTTTTTTAACGACATAACTGACTGTATTAAACATTGCAAATATAGCTACGCCGATTAACTACAGCCATATACACATACCAGATCGGAACTGATTAACGATGCAATTAAACAACTTAATGACGACCTTGACTCTATAGCAACGTGGACAAAACAAACATGCCTTATTATAAATCCCTAGAAGTCGCAAGTTCTTATTATAGGTCATGAAAATACCTTCTGTAAATATAAATCAAATTAAATTCCATTTAAATCTTATGCGAAAAATCTTGTTGTACATTTCGACCAAAATCTTAGTTGGCAAGTTCATTTAAGTGAAATTTGTAACAATATATATTCAATGTTTCATTCCCTAAAACGTTCGAAAATGTCCTTCCTTCTTCATTGGAAAAAAAGTGCTTGTCTAAACTTTGATTATGTCGCATTTTGATTGTTGTGACTTATTGTTAACTGATATCAGTATCACATTTGGACGAAGATTGCAACGAGTTCATAATACTTGTGTACATACAACCTCCGTTAATCAGATATTTTTTATCTTTTTTTTTAGTTTATACTGTTTTTCCTTCTTGTTTTACTTTTTTCTTTTTTGTTTTACCTTTCTGTTAACTTCCTTTCCTTTATTCTCGCATACAGACACAGACAGGATACACACCCAGACCCAAGGTGGAGATTTAAAATCCCCTACCCCGCCGGAGTGGAAGGTAGGGACTCTACCGACTACGCCACGAGGACGGACGATAAGGTAACCTCAGAATTGTAATGTTTTCTCGGCTCCGATTGGAAGACAGACGAAAGATACATTGCTTCTGCTTCTTACACAACACTTTCTCCACCTCATCACCCCTTTATATATCTATTCACTTCCATTCACTATATTCCACCATAACTTAAAAGATCGAGAGAAAATTTAACTCCAGGTGTACCTCTACATCCAACATCTCACTATTTCTCATCCTTCCTTGTTTCAGCTATCCGACTCTGGAATTCCCTCCGCTCGTACATCAAGGATTGCCCGACTCAAAAATAGTTTAAAAAAGTTCGCTAAATATTTCCTTAGACAATATATATATATATATATATATATATATATATATATAACCGTGTTCCATGTATACCTTTATTATTCTTTCATATTTAACATCTTTATCAAGCCAATTACTTAATCAAAATATAGATTATTATCATCATCAACATCATCATCCTCATCATTAGAACTATTATCATTTTTCCCCTTGTCAACTCTATGTTGTGTACATATGCCTGTTACGTATTATTAATCAACATGTAGATAATTAATAATTGTTATTATATGTATAATTTGACCATGGTAAAGTCGAAAAGAAGACCATGCCGTCTTAACTCCAACAGGTATAATAAATAAAAATAAATAAATATCCTGAGATAATATTTTTCAAACATACACTGTATAGTTCATCTAGCTGAAATCATGGTTAATGTTATCCTCTCATCTTATTCCTGGCCTACCTACTAGGCGCTTTCTTCCGGCTTTTCTGCATGGAGCTTCCATGCCCCTATCTCTTTCCCCATTCGTGTTCTATCACTCACAGTCTACGTGACTTGTTAATATTTCTATAGCACAACTACTATATGAAGTCCTAAAATTCCAGGTTCCTAGAAACGTGCCCTAAGTTTAAACGTTTGGCATGGATCCCTTGAAGCAGTCCCCGTCCAGAGATCCGAATGGGGGATCATTTTATTATCAGAAAATTTTACCCTAGTAGAATCCATGTCCGCATATCCGAACAATTGAATTTTTACGGCTAAAGATCGTCTCTATTATGACTAATGTACTTTTTATTTCCGTCTGACATATCGCGTGTGACCTGTCCGGCAAGGGGGGCCCTTTGGCAGCAAAACTAACGACGGCACAGCTTTCAGGGTCTTTTAAGCATGCAAGCCACTCCATCACAAGATAAAAATACCATCGGTGGGGATAATTTCGGCCCACCAATGAATATCGTCAAATTATTAATGATATTATTATTATTTTATTATAGATACTATTATTACTCTTATCATTAATCAATGGCGCGACAGAACTAGAGGGACCTTGACTTACCGCCCAGCCAGTTGCTGATATGAAGTGTTATTTACAGAGGTCGACGATCATTTAGCCAGTAGAGGAGATACATTTGGTCAGGATGTCGGGGCCCCCAGCTATTATAGCTGGTTTTCTCAACATGGAGCAGTTATTTCTTGTAACTACCTACATTCCTAATGAAACAGAATGGGAACCTGTCCCATGCTGGCCGTAATTCCTTGAGAAAATTTCTTCCCACACAGGGACTCGAAAACTGGAAGTCCCGTAAATTGCAGCAAGACATCATACCTTAAACCACTCGGCTACGGCGTGGGAAACTACTAATAATAAATAGTGTTATTAATAAAAATAATAAATATTAATAATAATACATAATATTAATAATAATAAATCTTATTTATAATAATAAAATAAATAATAGTAATAAATTCATAGCGCGACAGGCCTAGAAGGCCATTGGCCTTCCAGCTGGCTTTTGGCCTCACATCTGCAAGTGTTAATCACAGAGGTAGACTATCATTCTTCCAGTGTAGGGGTGACATGTTGTCTGCATGTAGGGTCTCTCAGCCGTAATAACCGGTTTTCGCAACCGGAGCCGCTACTTACTGTGTCTAAATAAATTTCTCATGATGCTAGGTGGGCACCGCTCCCATACTGGCCACAATTCTATGAGAAAACTTCTTCTCCCAAGAGTGACACGAACCAGCGCAAGTCACGTAGATCTCCGTCAAGGCCTCTTCCCTTAACCACTCGGCTAGAGCGCGGGACGATAATAATACTTACTTACTCACTGGCACTATCGAACCCATAGGTTCATTCCCGCGCGGACATAAGCTTTCCATACATCCATATCCTGAGCTAATCCTTTCCAATCATTTCCTGTATAATCTACTAACCCTCAAATCATAGTTAATGTTATTCTCCCACCTCATCCTTGGTCTACAGACTGGACGTCTTCCCTCTGGCTTTCCTACAAGAAGCTTCCATGCAAGTCTTTCATTCCCCATACGCGCAACATATCCTGCCCATCGCACTCTACGAGACTTAACTATTCTTATTATATCTGGCGTCCTATAAATACCATGTAGTTCATTGTTATGTAGTCTTCTCCATTCACCTGTCTGTTCATCTCTCTTTGATCCAAACATTTTCCTAAAAACTTTATTCTCAAAAACTCGTAATTTCATTTCCTCCCTTAAAGTAAGAGTCCATGTTTCGCACCCATATAATATAACTGGTAGAATAATAGTTTCATATATTTTCAGTTTAACGTTTTTGAAAGGAGTTGGGACATCAAGAGTCTCTGCAATGCATAATATCACATATTTCCAGAATTGAGCCTATGTTTAATTTCTTTGTGCATCTCATTCCTATTTGTGGTTATTGTTCCTAGGTATTTGAATTCAGCCACTTCCTCAAAATTTCCCTCATTTGTCATTAGCTGTCCATTTCCATTATATAATGTATTTCTACGTGTGACCATATATTTAGTTTTATTGATATTTACTTCCAGTCCTAATTTTTTAGTGTTACTCAATAGGTATGCGTGTATTCCTTAGTATCTCTTCGCTATCTCCCAATAGTACTACATCATCAACATAAACAAACAGCTTATTAATACCATTTAGTTGTAAGCCTTCCTCATTCTCTAAAGATTTAATGGCATGCTCTAGTACAAAATTAAATTAGTAGAGGAGATAGAGCATCTCCTTGCTTCAACCCATTCTGGATTTCAAAAGTGTCCGAAAACTGTTTGCCTACACGCACCCTACTCTTTGTGCCATTTAGACACATTCGTACAAGTCTAACTAACTTTTTAGGAGTTCCGAACTCAAGCAGGATACTATATAACTTCTCCCTCTTAATTGAATCATATGCTTTTTTGAAGTCCACGTATAGTTGATGTACACCCTTAGACAAAAAAAAAGGCATCTCTTGATTCTATCATCCGATCGGGGAACTTCCTGAGCACTCGCAGAAGCCTTATTCACATTAACACGTTTTCAGTAATTGTACTGTGGTGTTTGCTAGTTAATGTAGTGCACACTCAAGTAACATAAAAGAGAGAGTTTGCCTTTGTGTGTTTCCGTGGTCGAGAGGTTTAACATCTGAGTTCATAACCTCACGGGGTCGATTCCCGTTCTACTTTCCTTTTTTACTGAATGTTAGGATTGCATTTCGCCTGTAATATAGTTTCATATTTAATTTTATATTTGAGTTTTATGGCTTTAATGCACACATAAAACACATAAATGAAAACCTTCTAATAATTAAAAGAAGAAAGAAAATAATATATTCTAAAATGCAACTTTAACAAAAACAAAATCAATATCGTGTGTATGAATCCTCAGCATCTATTGCCGCCCTCAATCTGCGGGACATTAATGCAATCAAATTTCTACAGGGACGTGGACGATCGGCTAGAGCATCCCAGGCGTCTTGAATTTGTGCCCATAAGCCATCTTTCGTTTTTCGTGCATCTGCAGGCCAATTAGAGTTCATCTCTATTTTCACCTTAGCCCATACATTTTCAGTTGGATTCAACCTGGTGAACAGCGAAATTTGATTTGCCTTCTCATTTAACAATAAAATAAAATTTCGCTAAACATATTTCAGAAAACGGCCACAGTATCAACAATATCGATAATACAATGTAAATTATACACAGACAAACAACAGACACAAAATTAACATTTTACAAGAAATCGAAATTATCAAGAAGGCCAAGAATACAAACATTCTCAACGGAAATGTGCCTAATAAGCAAAACCCTCTATTAGACATACAGTTAATTCAATACTACTACAACTCCAGAAGATGAAGCATGTATCGAAAGGCCTAGAGTGAAATCAACGAAAATTTTAGATATTTGAAGAAGACGGTAGTATACAATATAAAAATAAATAACAGTTTAAACAAACTAAAGCAACACTTATTATTAGAAAACCGAAATAAAAAAATGAAAAATAATTCTATTTTCCAAAATGCTTGGGATAAAATTAAAGTGGTCAACAAAAAATAATCTCCAACA